>JAWQEG010005687.1:67500-84356 GCA_033782935.1 Petrolisthes cinctipes
ATATGTTTTTTTACTCTCTCTGATACTAAAATACAACAAAGATATACCCGATGTGCGTGACTTTACTCAAAACACATTAGATGCAGTAAAATTCCTGTGTTGTTTACGTCATAATAAAGCAGACAGATATCCGGGTGTATTACAGATGTGTTTCTGTGTTGATGTGTGTGTGTGTGTGTGTTTTTTTTTTTTGAGACTGTTCACGACCCTCGAAGGTGGGAAGGATTGGGTCGTGCCGGTCGTACAGTCGTGGACAATAATTTCACCTCACGACATACTATTAAGAGTTCTTACCAATGTCTGGCCTGTTGATACAGACATTTTCTTCCTAGTTTGTAGAGAAACTGTGCTAAAGTCTATTATCAAACCACACAAACATGATGCCTTAACAATTCAGTCTGACCAGAAAAGAAAAAAAAAAATAGTCATCATGATATGTTTGTCCCTGGTTATACAGTTGCAGAAAATAATACCTGGACATGACTTGTTTGTTTAGTTTCTTACCAATGGCTACTAGTAGGAGTCTGGACCGTGATTTTTCTCTACCTAATTAGAGGCGTGTGGAATTAAAGACAAACATTAAACGAGGAACAAAAACGCTACAACTACACAGGGTCTTTCTATAATTGCTTGTGATCTCAGGGAAGTCGATTATCAATAATTGTCCAGAACCACAAAAATGAAACATGTTCAGTCGATAATAAGACTCAAGTGGGAAACAGTAGGCTAGGTGTGAGACAACGTGTGAGACAACCATGAATTACCGGGATAAATAACTTGTTCATCTGAGTGACCCAATTGTATTAAAGTCTGTAATTATGTTTTATAACCCCGTAGTTTGATGTCTTGTGTGTCTAGTGGTTCGAGGTTCAGTGAGGTGACTTGTGCAGGGTTTTCCTTAATATACAGTAGCTTAGCTTAGGGTTCCCTACATTCAATGGAAGCGTAACACTGCTGCAACTTACCTGTTAACTGAATCACGACCAAATGAGAACCGTCGGGGAACGAAATGACCGAAACACACGGGGATAAACAAACAGAAATTGAGTATGTTTATGTCACCTCTCTCAGATGCACTTCACCACCACCTCCTCCTACTTAACAGCACCCAGTCTAACTAACATTTACACCGTCTCTACACCACACTTCCTCGTTGAGTCTGCCTCCCAGGACTAATGTACACTTACACAATACAACAACTGCCCACAAAGCCCCGCTATACTCACTCACCTCGCTCATGACAGATTTAGTTTCCCGGGTATTAAAACTGATTGTCAACTCCTCTCTCTGTGTGAGTGTGTGTGTGTGTGTGTGTGTGTGTGTGTGTGTGTGTGTGTGTGTGTGAGTGAGTGAGTGAGTGAGTGAGTGAGTGAGTGAGTGAGTGAGTGTGGATGTGGGTGTGGGTGGGTGTGGGTGTGTCTGTGTGTGAGTAAGTGTAAGTGTGTGTGTGTGTGAGTAAGTGTAAGTGTGTGTGTGTGTGTGTGTGTGTGTGTGTGTGTGAGTGAGTGAGTGAGTGAGTGAGTGAGTGTTAATCAAGTACTCCTCATTAAAATTTGTAACACCCAAACAGAGTACGAGACGTCCTTCATCAATTCGGCACATTCCTTGCACAGAATACTAACTAAACATTACCACACACACACACCATCCATAAACACGAGCCAGCAGCCTTAATAAAAAGAGGTCTCAATTTATATGTAGTCCATGTAAACACTGACATTCCCTCCACGTAACAACCTCACCACTCTTACATAATGATATCTAACGAAGTATGAGATAATGAATAGGAAAGTCATATATATCCCTTCGTCGCTTCATTCATTCATTCATCCATCCAATTAGGCCAGTCATACATACTCTATATACATACATACATACATATACTCGTACATACTTACATACATACATCACATCTCAGTTTTTGTGGATAATCTTTCATGGTATTAGATGGGTATTGATTCTTCCAAACTGTGCCCGGAAACAGACAACTCTAGTAAACGAATAGGCTAAAGGGGAATTCGTATAGTTTGGCGGAATCGGTAAAACTTCATATTCGTCAACCAAAGATGGTCCCCCTTTACACTGCTTGGGATTGGCTGATATAATTACCCAAACATGTATGGTTTTCGTGGGAATCTTACACTGCCTAGCTCCCTAACCATTTAATAATCGTTGATGGTTAGATTAATACTGAGAAAAAAATACAACAACAACAACAATAATAATAATAATAATAATAATAATAAAATACTACTACTACTACTACTAATAATAATAAAAACAATAACAAAATATAAAATAATAATAATAATAATAATACAAATAATAATAATAATAATAATAATAATAATAATAATAATAATAACAGCTTACACTGATCTCTCATGGCACCGGACACGACTTTAGTTTCTTCTGGTGGTAGTTTCAACACATACTGTATTAATTTTGGGAGGCATATCCGGGAAAAGTTAAAAATCACGTCTCAGAAAAGGTTATCACGATGCAAGTGTGGTCCGGGTATAACTTAAAGCTCTTTTTATTAAGTTACGCCCATACTATCGTCAATCACCCGGACACACACATGCCTCCCCTCCCTCTGTTTAACACACACACACACTCCCCTCCTCTCTCTCTCACACACACACACACTCCCCTTCTCTCTCTCTCTCTCTCTCTCTCTCTCTCTCTCTCTCTCTCACACACACACACACACACTCACTCCTCCCCTCTCTCTCTCTCTCACACACACACACACTCTCCCCCCTCTCTCTCCCACACACACATTCACTCTTCCCCCCTTCCTCACACACACACCTCCCCCCCTCTTTTTAACACACACTCACTTCGCTCCTCCTCTCCCTTCCTAACATACACACATTCACTCTTTCCTCCCCTTCCCTTCCTCACACACACACACACACACACACACACACACACTAAGACCACCAACGCCCATCCAGCTCCCTACACGTTTTCATTCATCGTAGTTCAGCAGGAAACATTTACACTTGTATGTCACGTGGGGAGGGGGGCCTTTTTTAACATAGTGCCAAATCACGATACACCTCTTTTTGTTGTTGTTCTTTATTTTTTATTTTTGTTTTTGTTCTATTTTTTTGTCAAAGGGTGGAGTGGTTTTAAGCTAGTAAGAGTTACGTCACGCTATGAACACACGGTATATACATTTCAATTTGGATGTTAAGTGGGATTAAGTGTTTCCCCTTTAATAAACTATTCCAAGATATAGGGCCAACATTATTTATGTTAAGCTGGTTCTATTGAATATTTCTTGGCATACTTTGGAGAAATCAAGGCGCAGTTAATTTCAATGTAAGGATGGTACTAATACTTATTTGGGCGCCTGTACATACCGTAAGTATACTATATATATACCCCCTTATAGCTGTGTATGGATCCATCGTTTGGTGGGTAGGCTATGTGAGAACCAACACGGAGCAGAGAGACTATTTAAGGACCCTATGATCGTGTATGAAAATTGGAGACTTCTGATTCCTCCTGACCATGCCACGAAACTATCTCTTTCCATATAGGTGGTGTTTCGTGGCATATATTTGAAGGACTCGTATATCTCCAATTTTTTTACTACACCACAGGGTCCCTTAAGTAGGAAAACGTCTGTAAGGCCTGGGATTCGTACTGACCTTATATAGAGACACTGTGGCTATGAATCATTTATATACAGTTTCAGACCAATATGGATTTGAATAACTCTCAGCTTGAATACTAGTGGTGGTAGTGGTGGTGGTGGTGGTGGTGGTGGTGGTGGTGGTTCCTCTTTGGTTTGCCAGAGTACACTCGTTGGTTCATTGGTACCCTTCGCATGCAGTACCCGTGTGTGTGTGTGTGTGTGTGTGTGTGTGTGTGTGTGTGTGTGTGTGTTTGTGTGTGTGTGTGTGTGTGTGTAAGTGTATATGTATATGTGTATGTGTGTGTGTGTGTGTGTACCTTTCTCCCACTGAATCAACACCATTACCGCATTTACCAACGCTATTATCACCACCATCTCTTCTTCACCATCATCATCATTACCACCAACACCATCACCACCACCAACACCACCACCTCAAGTGACACGGAACTCCAGCCTGGCCTTCCTTCACCCCGCCCCCGCCAACACACACACACACACACACACACACACACACACACACACACACACACACACACACACACGACGCCCATATCAATTTTAGCTTTTGCAGTTCCGTATTCCACTCCTTTATTAACCTGACAGAGAGGCGGATGCTGTAAACGAAATGAAGCTTTACCTATATTTATTTACAACCTGATTCACTGTCGCCGAATTGCAAACTAAAATAGAGAATCACACCCAAACAAACAAACAGAGGAAATATTAATATACACACTGATGGTAAATAGGTCTTGTGGAATAATGTTCAGGACTCATTAAAGCCTTCTACTCAAGAGACAAAATCATAGCCATCATTGCACTGGAACTCTGGACAAAGATGTGGTCAAGTTGGTAAAGGCATTAGGTATATATAGGTCCCGTTGAAGCAGTGTGTGTGTGTGTGTGTGTGTGTGTGTGTGTGTGTGTGTGTGTGTGTGTGTGTGTGTGTGTGTGTGTGTGTGTGTCGACCCTGAAGTGAGGTGAGGGAAAGTCAGCCACGTCTTTACTTGTGGATAGATGATGGATGGATGACCTGCAAGATACTAAGGGTCATGACCAATACCAGACAGGCTTCACCTCCCCTCAACCCTCTCTCTTATACACACACACACACACACACACACACACACACACAATCATTATCATCATCATCATCATCATCATTTCTTGCAAGCCCTCTCTGTTCCCTCTTCGCTCATCACGTCTCTTTCACCGTCCCCATCACTTCATCTCTTTTGCATCTTAAACCTGTCACTCCTTTCCCTCCCCCTCTCCATTCCTCTGTGTAACATCTCTCTCAATCTCATCTCTTTCAAAATCTCTCCCACAGCCTCACCACTATTTCTTTTGCGCATTTCCTTGACTCATTTGCTAATCATTAAACGTTGGCTCACGTCGTCCATGTTATTGTTTGGCAGACAACAGATGAGTGTATTTGTCATGGTCAATTCTCCTGTCGTCCAAAGATAAGACTCCACTCTCTCCACTTCCTTAAGGCACTTCTTACACTAGAAGACATGCAGGAGATAGAGATGGTGTCCACTTCTATGATATGAGTAGGAGTAGTGTAGGTGTTGTGTAGGTGTGAGAGCTTGAACTGTACGAATTAGAGTAAGAATAGTGTACAGTACAGGTAGGTGTGGTGTATGTGTGAGTGCTGTCTAGTGTAGTCTATGTGTGAGTGTGTTGCTGAACTGATGTGCGTGTGTCTGAGGTACGGTACTATTGGCCACAAGGATTCGTACACACGCCGTTGTTTTCATGGGTTTACAGCATATAGGAAATGTAACTGCAATACAACATTATTATTATTAGGTTTGTTTTTTTTGCAATCACTGAGTCACTATGTAGACCATTTATTGCAGTACTTCCACAATAATGACCAATCTTTCCATATAGCCTGTGTAAGAATTCCTGTGGCCAGCCAGTCGTACAATACATATGTGTGTGAGCTGCGAGAGTGGTTTATGTGTGTGAGGGAGAGCTGTGATGATGATGCAACCATTAGCCTAACAGCGGGCGGCCCACCTTCACAACCTCGACCTCACCTGGTGAACAATGTGACGTAAAGTCCTTGGTGACGCTCCCTTCTTATCAACACTGCTCACCACCAACACCACCAATGGAACTCTCATCAACACCTCTCACCACCACCACCTCCCTCTAGAACTCTCATCAATATCTCTCACCAACATCACAACTTCAGGACCTCTCTTCTTACTATACCACCACCTCTGGAACTCTCACCACCACCTCTCACCACCACCACCACCACCATTTCTGGACCTCTCATCAACACCTTTCACCACCACCACCTCCTCAGACACTCTCAACACCTCTCGCCACCACGACCACCACTTCTGGATGTCTCCTCTCATCACCACCTTCTCTGATGCGTCACTCACATCACCACATCACCGCTTCCCTCGATGTGTCTTCCTCTTATCGACACCGTGATATCACCATCTATTCTGGCGCATCCATTTCATCAACACATCTTTCTGGGACTCTCGTTTCTTCAACACATCTCCTCACCAATGCAGAAGCAATGAGATATAGTTGCAACAATGCAGTCTCAGATGATGATTTATGGATACTTCTGAGATTTTAATAGCGAGGAGAAAATTGAAGTGTTGTGAAATTACTGCAATAGCCTTCACCCTAACGACCGTATAGGTTAATAATAAAATGTAAACGTATATACCATCTATATTAAACCACATAATGCTTCAGGAGAAACATTCAAGAAAAATGAGAAAACTGCATACCGATACTGGATTGGCTTGCTAAGGCATAACCAAACGAAAATATATAGTGGAATCTTCACCACACACACGAACATTTTTGTATAGCATCTGAAATCACAGTCCATCCTTCTAAGTTTATGCCCTGAGAACATTATTTTCAGCTGACTGTCCCGTGTGTCCTTCGTATCATCATCTATCTTTGACTGGGTTGACGTGAAGGCCAAGACACCAATCAAACATAGAAAGAGTCTCACCTTTAGAGGCCTGTGATACTGAGACCAACTGAAGGCATTAAATGATTCCAGCCAATTGCCCTACAAATCAGCACCCATACTGCTTCTTGTAAAAGGAAGGGGGGACATAGAAAACCTATATGTGTGTCGCAAAATTTCGCTATCAATATCACTAGCTCATTACCACTCCCATGATGCAGAAGGGAACATGAAAGGTTTAGGTAGGTATCTCGGGAGTCTAGGAATGCTGCACTACACAAAAAAATAATAAATATAAAAATAAATACACTCCGTTCCCATTCTACTCGGGGTAAAATTATAATCCTTGGAGACTAGTGAATGTTAGTGTACACATCACAGCTTCATAATAACTTTATTATAAGGATCTCAAAAGGAGCGGTACCTTATTTTTTTTTCTTTTACCCTGATTGTACATACCAGAGCACGGGAAAAAAACTCAGATCAACCCACATGGTAAGAATATACTACAATCAACACCTGTCTATCTCTCTCTCTCTCTCTCTCTCTCTCTCTCTCTCTCTCTCTCTCTCTCTCTCTCTCACACATAAAGGGTACCGCAACCATATTAAGCAGACAACGGAATGCCAGACACAATACATTATACCGACAATATTATTACCGTGTGTTGTTGTTGGTGGAGGTGTACAAGAGTCAGTCTGTCAGTCACCATGCATGCAGGGGCAACAGCTTGGTGCCTCTCTCACCCACCCACCCACCCACCTCAGACGACAGCACACACAAACAACTTCCCATAATGTGGAGCCGAACGTGTGACGGTAAATTAAATTGGTTGGCTACAAATATGACGGGAAAAATGATGAGAAATGTGGTAGATACTGAAATAACGTGAAAATATACTGTGTGGTAAAGTTGTTGGTGTTGTCATTCGATATGTGGAGGGTAAATGTGGCAGGTAAAACGAGACTTAAAAAGAGACAAATAAAGTAATAATTATGTGGTTGCTACACTGTGGTGAGGTATTATTATTATTATGTTGCGGGTTTAAACAAGGAGGCTAAAAATGTAAAAGAAATTGAGCTGGTGACGGGCACGGCGACCTTGAGACTCCATCACACCAGGTTTGCATCTCTCTCTCTCTCTCTCTCTCCCTCTCTCTCCCTCTCTCTCTCTCTCTCTCTCTCTTATCATATACGTGGACACACAAGTTCATATTTAACACACACACACACGCGCACACAAGCAAAGACACTGCACACAAACACACGAAAACACAACCCCACATAGTAACCAAGATAAATGTTTTTGCAGGGCAATCATACGTAATTCCTGACAGTATTTGTAAAGTAAACATGTGGATGAAGGTAGGGTAAGACTCGGCATTTTTGTGAAGTAGTGATGCAGCAAGATATCCTTCCTCACCACAGACCTGAGAGGTATACTTTGTCTTGGAGAGGTTGTAAGTACATATATGCATTACCCTTGTGTCGACGCTGATAGGCTGATGGCTCAATACTCTTCTTATGTAAATTTATTTTTGCCTTGATATCCAATTGATCATCGCTGAGAGACGGTAAAATGGCAACACAGACCTTGGGGGATAAATTGTGATTCCATTTTTGTAGGTAGTGTAGTAGGATTTATCGAGTTATGATTGTGTGCATCGGGATTTGGGACCTGGGAATATATGCCACGTCAGCCAGGAGGAAGTGATACCATATGTCTCAATTTTACCAATCTTTGACAGTATTCCCGACACACACACCTGCCCTCAGCTTTGTACTCCACCCTCCTTGTCGTCCCTTTAGCATGACCTTGGCCTTCAACACGCATTAAGCCACCACTGAGAACAATTCCCCTGGGGTGGAGTCTGACGTCAACAAACTGCAACGTAAATGTGATTCATGAATATTTCTCCACCTTCAGTTCTGCCGCTACCTCTACAACGGTGACGTGCAACACTACCATAATCCTCGTATGCAAATGAAATAACCAACGTTTGTGGTGGAGCAAACGAAGAATTGTGACACACAGGCTTAACATTTTGACATTCTTGTACCAACACAGGGCCTGAGGCAATGTACTTCAGAGGTCAATGTTCACTGTCTAGTATTTATCGTCGGGTAGTGTAAACACAGTACTGAAGGATCTGTACAAATACACGGGACTCTACTCTCTGGGCCACTACGCGATATTATAATTATGAATAATGAACTTGTGGGGAAACATGACTCTACTCTAGGCCTCACCTCACGTCCCACTGATAAGGGACACACAGACACATCACGTAGGTAGGTCGGTAGGTAGGTAGGTAGGTAGGTAGGTAGGTAGGTCGGTAGGTAGGTAGGTAGGTAGGTTAGTTTGAGTGTTGCATCAATATAACCTTGTGTGTCACCCGTCATCCCTCATCTGACGCCCATTTATCATGCATTGAATACTTACTATTGTGTTGTCCAATAATGCAACAACAATGCAATCTAGTCCTGCTTGGAAGCTTCCTTTGTACTGCATGATGTTGAAGTGAAGGAGTCATTTTTATTCAAGACATAAAAAAGCATCCATTTGATTGCGTCCTTCCTTTCAAACCAAATGGCATTGTGAAATATAAATGGATATGAACACTTGAACCAAACAAAATATATAGTCAGCATCATCGACTCATATTATTATCTTCTCTTAGACTTAGACAAAGCTGAGTATTGTTATCTCATCCAAATATAGATACCCCCCCATCTTAATTAAGCTCTTGTCGGTCTGCTCAAATATTGGGTACCCGGATCAAACCTCAACTTGCATAAATCCAACAACCAAATCAT
Organism: Petrolisthes cinctipes; assembly: GCA_033782935.1. NCBI lineage: Eukaryota > Metazoa > Arthropoda > Malacostraca > Decapoda > Porcellanidae > Petrolisthes > Petrolisthes cinctipes. The sequence goes on from JAWQEG010005687.1 coordinate 76,928, forward strand.
ACCCACATTCAAGCCTAGTCTACTACAAAAAATCATCGCAGTTTAACCTACTATGCCAATAACTCTTACTCACCACATCCTACCCTTACCTACACACACACACACACATCCACACACACACACACACACACAAAACATTCTGCCCTACACACTTAATTCTACCCCTATTTTGTAGTCTAATGTAAACCTATTGTTGTTGTTGTCCTCAGCTGTCCACATCTAAAACCTAACCTTCCCCCCCCCCTCCACATTGTTTGGCTGAGCGGGTGTATCTCTAAAATTCTGCTCACGATTAGGGAATTATTTAAGATGCGTGGACCAGCAGCGGGTAGGAAGGTCAGCTGGAGTGGGGGACGACAGGCACACGCGTTGGGGGAGGTGGGGAGGAGACGGAGGGGAAGGGGGAAGGAGAGGAAGGGGGAAGGAGGGGAAGGGGGAAGGAGATGGAGGGGGGGAGGGGGAAGGAGATGGAGGTGGAGAGGACGACGGGGAAGGGGGAGGGGGAAGGAGGTGAAAAAGGGGATGAAGACAGGGAGAGAGGTGAGGGGAGAAGGTGAAGTAGGGGTGGAGGGGTGATGAGGACAGTGTTGTGTTGTGGTGAGGTGATGTCACTGGTGTACGTGGGATTATAGAAAAAAAAAAAAAGATGGAGGAGTGTTTGTGAGGGTTAAGGGAGAATACGGTATGTTAAACAGGAGATAAGGAGGGGGTGGTGAAGGAAGAAAAGGAGAAGGGGGAGATGGAGTAGGAGGAGATGGGGAAGGAAGAAGAGGAGATGGGGGAAGAAGAGGAGATGGGGGAGGAGGAGGAGATGAGGAAGGAAGAAGAGGAGATGGGGAAGGAAGAAGAGGAGATGGGGAAGGAAGAAGAGGAGATGGGGAAGGAAGAAGAGGAGATGGGGAAGGAAGAAGAGGAGATGGGGAAGGAAGAAGAGGAGATGGGGAAGGAAGAAGAGGAGATGGGGAAGGAAGAAGAGGAGATGGGGAAGGAAGAAGAGGAGATGGGGGAGGAGGAGGAGATGGGGGAGGAGGAGATGGGGGAGGAGACGAAGGAGATAGGGGAGGGGGGAGAAGAGAAGGATAAAGAAGGAGATGATGATGGTGGTGGAGATGAAGGATGACGTTGACGATGATGATGAGGCGAGAGAAGTTGAAGTGACAGCGAGGAAAGATGAGGAAGTGTAGGTTGATGAAGTCATTTCCTGGTGTAGTGACATCACACAATGGGCCAGGCAGGCGGAAGCTACTTGAGGCGTAGGCTACGGTAGATAAATTTTAATGTGGGGAAGAAAAAAAATATATATCAACCTCGGAAAGACTTGGGACTCTAACCCACCCGAAGCTGAGCAAACGGTATGCACAGTCACTAGCAAAAGTTCACAGACTAGTACTATTTCTCTTTCTTTCCCTTTCTTTCTCTCATGCATCGTGGTCATGGTATCAGTCATCGTTAGGTCATGATTATTATTATTGCATACATTACATAAGTCCCTTTGCACCATCTTTAGAAACAACTACCACATTGTAATTCATTGTAAATATCTGTCTTCATAATTTTCTAGTACATCAGATTTCACACATAATATTTGTTACAAGAATATTATGCAAATCATTCTTAGAAACAAGAGGAAGAAATTTACAAGAACGAGTGTGTGTTAAGAGTTGGCATCGTATTTTTTTTCCCTTGGCAGTTCATGGAATGGCACCTTTCACCGAGGGTAAACGAAGCGACTTCTTGTGATGGATGTGTGTACTTGTGGGATGGAACAAAGAATTTCGTGGGCTTGAAAGGAAGAGAGAGAATGTGAATGTTTGTCTATTTACCTGGGCATTCCTTCCCTCTCTCCCTCAATCTATCTATCCTTCTGCTTCTCTCTCTCTCTCTTTTACTTTCCTGGCCCTGGAAATGCCCTTATCTTAAAAATGGGATATAGAGCCTCGATGATGATGCTTATTATTATTATTATTATTATTATTATCATTTTTATTATTATTATTATCATCATCATTATTATTATTATTATTTTTATTTTTATTATATTCAGGTTGATGAAAATTATAGACTACGTTTGAGTTGTATTCTTGTCACTCCGGGATAATTTAAATAAACATCCCACCATGTATCTACCAACTAAAAACTCAAAACCTACTCACACTTTTGATATACAACATAATTAATTATATAAGCTGTAAAAACACACACAACTTTATGATAGCTGTTCTTAGATGTCAGATGAAATATTTTAGGAAGAGATTGCTAAGGGCTGCTACTGACACATAGAAATAAAGTGTCCCAAATGTAGACCATATTAAATAACACACACACACACACGCACACGCACACGCACACGCACACGCACACGCACACGCACACACACACACACACACACACACACACACACACACACACACACACACATCATCATCATCATCAGCTGTGGACTTATGTGTGAGTACCTGGTGTTATTATCTGTCAGGCTACACTACTGACTATAACGTTATCTTGGGAGTATCGTTGACTAAGAGACTGCATGGGCTCACCGGCATCCAGACACCAAATTCATTAAGATGATTTCATGTTAGTAAGTTTTTGTTGTTGTTGCAGTCTGGCTATTGTTGGCGTGGATGAGGAAGGGAGGAGGAGGTTAGGAGGCTTTCAGTAAATTTTATAGATGAGACAACTATCGCTTATAAGTGGGCAATCTCTGTACAGATAAGAAACAAAAAAAAAACGAGAGATAATACATATAAACCTCACGATTTTGACGTAATAATAATAATAATAATATATCCTGACCAACCCAAAACTAGCCCTGGTAAACACGAGACTGTCCACACTGAGTCAGGTACTGGATATTACGTCAAGGATCTTGTCATTAACACGTCTACAAGGTGTTTTCTTGCCCATATTAAGGTGCAGCAGAATATTACACAAGAAAACCACCTGCCTGTTGTTTAAGGGGAGATTATTATCTTGTAGGTGAATTGGAAGATTTGCGATTCCTCCAAACTATACCACAAAACAGATCACCTATTAGTTACTGTATTTATTACTGTTGGGCGCCTAATATTAATCAATCAATCAATCAATCCCCTATTAGTAACATTAAGGTCGTCTGTTTTGTGGCACAGTTAGGAGGATTAAGTAGTCATCCACTGTACCAAAAAGAGAATCTCCCCTTAAGAGTAGAATTATGTCAATTTTTTTTATATTTGAACAAAGAAAGTGAACATTCTAACAAATAAATAATCTGGCAGTAGCTGGAGAAAATATAAATAGTTGGTAAAGGATTTGGGCTGATGGTATGAGGGTATGAGAGACAGGGCTGGGTGTTAGGGAGACAGGGCTGGGTATAAGGGAGACACAGGGCTGGGTATGAGGGAGACACAGAGTTAGGTATGAGGGGGACACAGGACTGAGTATGAGGGAGATACAGGGCTGGGTATGAGAGACAGGGCTGGGTATGAGGGTATGAGAGACAGAGCTGGGTATGAGGGAGACAGGGCTAGGTATGACGGAGACACAGAGCTGAGTATGAGGGAGATACAGGGCTGGGTATAAGGGTATGAGAGACAGGGCTGGGTATGAGGGAGACAGGGCTAGGTATGAGGGAGACACAGAGCTGAGTATGAGTGAGACACAGAGCTGAGTATGAGGGAGACAAAGGGCTGGGTATGAGGGTATGAGAGACAGAGCTGAGTATGAGGGAGACACAGGGCAGGGTATGAGGGTATGAGAGACAGGGATGTGTATGAGAGACAGGACTGGGTATGAGGGAGACATAGGGCAGGGTATGAGGGAGACACAGAACTGAGTATGAGGGAGAAACAAAGCTAGCTAAGAGGGACACAGGGCTAGGTAAGAGGGTATGAGGGCTGGGTATGAGGGTATGAGAGGCAGAGCTGGGTATGAGGGAGACACAGAGCTGGATATGAGGGCTGGGTATGAGAGACAGGACTGGATATGAGGGAGACATAGGGCAGGGTATGAGGGAGACATAGGGCTGGATATGAGGGTATGAGGGGTATGGCTGCGGGGGAGTGTTTACCAGGGGGGCCTCATGTGGCCTTGGTCCCGTCCCTCACCCCACCACCAAGTCCTCAGTCCTTCCTCACATCTATCTCTCTCTCTCTCTCTCTCTCTCTCTCTCTCTCTTTGCCACCTTGTTCCCACGTACGCATTTGTTAACCCCCCCCCCTCCTACACACACACACACACACACACACACACACACACACAATCATTCTCTATTAATCACTCTATCATCCAACTGAAACATCCGCCCATCCATTAATTTCTTTCTCTGTTTGATCATACTCTTACGTATTGTTTATTTTCTCAAGACACCTGAGCTTCCCACGTAACGCCCAGTAACTCATATATACACACACTGAGTCCTTGTCAAGTGAATAATAGTTGGCCGATGACATGAAGAAGTATAAGATGGAATTTGTTTATTCTATTATTTGAGTTCTAAAATTTTTCGCGACACACTTTCATAATCTTCTTAATTAAATGACGCCAACGAAAATAAGCATACAAATCTTATGTACCTATTTTATTTCCCATTAAAATGCATGTGTTATAAAATTACCTGGTATTAGGCATCTGTAAATCGTAGTGAGAGTTTTTCAAAATGGAATAAATTCATTACCCAATGTGTATGAATATAAATACCAAAATTCCTTCAGTAAGAAAAATGCTTGCTTCCACACAACATTGTAAACCTGCGACACTAATTTATTACTAATTATACAAAGTTGACGTGTGTTCATAAATCACTGGGTTATGTAGACAGCATTACTTTATCCATTAATTATCTTCAAACATTTACCTTTCTCTCCTTCACTTTCTCTCCTCTTCTCTTACATGTGGACGTAATTCTACCATGATCTCTCTTCACTACAGCTATCACAACCACAGCTACAATCACTTAACACACAACCATCATCACCCTAACACTCAACCTATACAATCATCATTACCACTACCACTAACATCCCAGCTACAACTATCACGACCATCGACACAACCACATCACAACCATAACAAAACCCACTCCCACCGACACAACCACATCACAACAATAAAAAAACCCACTAACACAGACACAACCACATCACAATCATAACAACAACCATAACAAAACCCACTCCCACCACTTCAACCAACACAACAACCACTACAACTCCAACTACAAATAAACCCACATCTACCATCGCCACCACTACCACAAAAACCACAGCTACCACCACCACCAACACCATCACTACAAAGGTGGCATATCAGTCCTACTACCACCTACCATCCTCCTATTAAGGCATTCGAATCTGATGAAGAGTGAATGAAGCTTGGAACACACCAGTCCTTAGTGGGGTCCCTTACAACAACAACAACAACAACAACAACAACGACGATAACAACATGAGCCAAGGTCACCACGATAACCAAAGTATTGTAGTTGGGGTGTGATATACATTATGCATATATTATCATTGTGATCAAGATATAGAGTATAATGTGATAATGTATAATACCAGCCTCCCACCATCTTCATTTTTCTGTAACATATTATCATCATTATTAATTCAAACCTTAAAAATTATCATATGAATAATCTGGCATCGGACCCACAGATACTCATAATCAAGTGCAATAGTTTACAGCCTGCCGTTCCCAAAGCACATGATTACATTCTTATCTAATCTTCTTCGCATCTATTACAAAGGGCTGTCTATTGTTTAAGTGTAAACATTAACGTCCTGACATTCCTCCACCTGTTGACCCTTTCTAAAATGGGCACAGTGAAGGGATGCCGTCTTTACATAGCACTGAAATCCTCCTTCCCCATGTGGTAGTAAATGATAATGCCAGAAGTGGGTAACATTCAAGGTAACTAACTCATCACGAAACACGATGCTAAGCTGTGAATACCATGGGAATATGTTTATAGGCTTAGATCTACACTAGGATAAGCTTAGGATGCAAATAATACCGTAACTCATGTCCTCCATAACTCATGTAAGAAGGGCTTGAATTCTGATAAGGAGTATAGCGAAGTTCTTCAAAATGCATGCAGTCTAATGGTATATAAAAATTACAATATATTTACCGTATATATGACTAATAACTATAGAATGAAAGATCACTGATGACACCATACAAAATAAAACAGAAACTCCACTTGTGACTTCTGTTTCTCCTCCTTAAATCAACCTGTCACCACCATCACCTACACAACTACCAACACTGCTATCACCACCACTACCACCATCACCAACACAACTACCAACACCAATATTTCACCACCACTACCGTCATCACCGCCACCATCACTAACACAACTACCAACACATGCAGCTATTTCACCACCACTGCCGTCATCAGCACCACCACTACCGTCATCACCAACACATCTACCAACACTGCTATCACCACCACTACCACCATCACCAACACAACTACCAACACTGCTATTTCACCACCACTGCCGTCATCAGCACCGCCACCACTACCGTCATCACCGCCACCATCACCAACACCTGCTATTTCACCACCACTGCCGTCATCATCACCACCACTACTACCGTCATCAGCACCACCACTACCGTCATCACCGCCACCCACCATGGTAGGGACAGTGTAATGCGTCACTACACGGACAAGAGACAATGTAAGGGTGGTGTTTATCTAGGTGTGGCCGCCACTGATACACGAGTGGGATATGACCACGGCTCCTGCTAATATTACACGTGTTGTCCCATTTGATGTATTTTTTAGTTATATTTTCCCATTTGCTGTATTTTTTTGTTATATATATTCCCATTTGCTGTAATTTTTTTGTTATACATTCCCCATTTGCTGTATTTTTTGCGTTATATTTTCCCCATTTGCTGTATTTTTGCGTTATATTTTCCATTTGCTGTATTTTTGCGTTATACATTCCCCATTTGCTGTATTTTTGCGTTATATATTCCCATTTGCTGTATTTTTTTTATATATATTTCCCATTTGCTGTATTTTTTTGTTATATTTACCTGTTATGTAATTATGTTCTAACATGGGCTGCATCCAAAACTTTCAGAACCATATAGGATATAATTATGTAAAGAGGAATGTATACGCTAAAATCCAGGTTGCGAATGTTTTCCTGTGTGTGTGTGTGTGTGTTGCTTATAATGTTTGTGTGTTGTTATAGTGTTTGTGTGTTGTTATAGTGTGTGTGTGTGTGTTGTTAATGTGTGTGTGTGTGTTATTAGCGTGTGTGTGTTGTTAATGTGTGTGTGTGTTATTAGCGTGTGTGTTATTAGCGTGTGTGTGTGTGTGTGTGTGTGTGGTGTGTGTGGTGTGTGTGTGTGTGTGTGTGTGTGTGTGTGTGTGTGTGTTATTAGCGTGTGTGTAGTTAGTGTGTGTGTGTGTGTGCCTGGAA
>JAWQEG010005688.1:0-72500 GCA_033782935.1 Petrolisthes cinctipes
TTTTCCTCCCCCTCCCTCCTTTTCCTCTCCCTCTCCTTTTCCTCCTCCTCCTTTTCCTCATCCTCCTCCTTTTCCCTCTCCCTCCCTTCTTCCTCTCACTCCTCCTACCTCCTCCTCCTTCGTCGAGCTTCTTCAATGGGCTGGATATAATCTGCTAATTCTCATGTTCAATCCACTTTCCAGTTCCATTTTCGCTGGTTTTGTTTATTTCTTGGACTTCCCAAGCTTATATGTTTTCCATTTATTCATCTAATACTTGTTCTCTCTCTCTCTCTCTCTCTCTCTCTCTCTCTCTCTCTCTCTCTACTCTCTCTCTCTCTCTCTTCTCTCTCTCTACTCTTCTTCTTCCTCTCTCTCTCCTTCTCTCTCTCTCTCTCTCTTCTCTCTAATTTTATTCTTTAATTATCACATTATTCTTAGTAAGATAGTGTGTTAATGTTTAGAGTGAGGGTAGGTAAGGTAGTGTGCTAATGATGATAATTATAAGGGTAAATTATGGTATTATAAGGGTAGGTAAAGGTAGTGTTCTAAGGTTAAGTGAGGGTATTGTTGGGTGAGATGAGGTCGTTCGCCTGGTTTACCCTCTTTGACCTTGCCACACCGGACCCCAGGCTACCGACCTGTCCCGGGAATGGGTTAGGTTTCCTCCCCAAGTATCTTTCATGTAAGCAGGGAGGATCGTTTGTTGTTATATACCTTTTGTTGCGGGAAATGTTATCCTCCACTCACATGTACCCTAAACTGTTTTTTGTAAGTACGAACATAAACATTGCTACTCTATAGATATCTGCATTAAGCCAAGGGGTCGGAACACACACACACACACACACACACACACATACATACACACATACACACACACACACACACACACACACACACACATTACACACACACACAAGTATCGAAGAGTTGTATCGTATACCTGAATAGGAATCATGGTCTAGGATTACTTTGTGGCAACTCTTAAGTAGTTAACAATCGTGTTTGCATATCATTTTGAAGGGATAATTTGCCACACATACTGGAAGATATTATAATAAACATTTTGGTTATATAAAAGTGTAGTAGTACGTAAATAAAAGATATTTCTCCTCTTCTCCCTACGAGTTTCGTAAAATATAAAATATCTTTCAATTATATTCTCCAAAGCATATATAGTCGTCAGCTTTGAGATGTGTGCATTTTCCGGGATCTAATTTTACTTAAAATGAACAATACATTATTATCATTATATGATAATAATACTTAAAAAGTATGACACTGGGATTATATGGCAACATTGCAAAGACAAAAGATTGCAGTGGAGTACATGCTGTTAACAAATTGATCTTTCTGTCCAAGTTGGTGGTGTGTCGGTGTGTGAATATCAGGCATTGATGGTGATGGTGGTGATGGTGGTGGTGGTGATGGTGATGGTGGTGATGGTGGTGGTGGAGGGAGGAAAGGCTGGACTGCACGCCATTTACAGCTCACCTCCAGAAGGGACGGTTGGAGGTCTGGTGGTCAGTATTGGAGAGAAGGGAGAGATCAGAGCGGGTTTTAGCCCATGAAGAGGATGACCTTTGGACGGGCAGCTGTAAAGAGGAGGAGGAGATGTAGGTGTGGGCTGTAGTCCATGGGTGAGGGTATGGAGGTAGGATAGATCTTACCTCCATGCTGTGAAGGACAGGGTCGGTTTACTATGTAGTGGAAAAAAAAAAAAAAAAAGTTAGTGAGTTTGAAGAGAGAGGGTGAGTTTGTCATTAGTGGAAGAGTCAGCTTATCGACCCCCATCTCTTCCTTCTCTTCCCTGCCTCCCCTCACATGTAGCCTGTGATGCAGTTCACGGTGTCAGGCATCGGGGTCTCGCTCACTGTCTGCTTCTACTTTGTTTTTCCCTGCCCATTAATTAAGTTTTCTATTAATGTGAGAGTGTGTTCTGGTGTATAGATCCTTCGTTTTCGTATGTACAGTCGGCGGCAAAAGTCCTGTCGTCTCACTTGCTTCACCAAGGCACGCAATGTTGATAGACTCGAGATTACTAGGTGTAGAAAACGTACGTATTTCTCGAGTCCATGAATTCTGTTTGTTTCGTTGCAGCAGATGAGACGACAAGACTTCTGCCGCCGACTGTACAGTACTATTCTATATTTCCATCAGACTGTCCATATTTATGATGAATATTTAGTATTGTTAAGGTAATATATAATATATTTTCAATGTCGTTTTTACAGTGTTAATTTTTTTTTCTTGCGTTTTATTGATGCTTTTGTCTCCGGGGAAACGTTTGCCATTACTTTCTTTAGTGTTGAATAAAAGACCCAGCAAACAGGATAACCCAGTCGCGTGCTGAAATGTCAGGTTATAGTCCTTATACCTTATATCCTCTTGTCAGTAGAGTCAAGATACCCCAACATAAAATAATAAAGCCTGAGAATGCCGTCTAGTGCACTTTTTATGTTGAGGTAATCCACTCACCTGAAGTCTTGTTTGATATGATTCATTGTCTTCCTCTGCTTGGTCATTATGGAATATCTTGAACGATAAATCTTGAACTCTTTCTTCTTAAATCATAAATCCTGTATGTTATAGAATTGCACTGTATTAAACTTGTATATGGCACTGAAACAACAACAACAACAACAACAACATACATACAACAACAATAACAACAACAACAACAACAACAACAACATACATACAACAACAACATACATACAACAACAACAACAACAACAACAACAACAACAACAACAACAACAACATACATACAACAACAACAACAACATACATACAACAACAACAACAACAACAACAACAACAACAACAACAACATACATACAACAACAACAACAACATACATACATACATTTTACATGATGACCTCGTATGATGTGAATAATTCAGGTTGTTTGTTTCCTTGAAGAACTCAGTGGAATGTTAATGTCAAAGTATATCTCCAGAATTATGTGTAGTATTTGTGTAACTATCTGAATATACCATGAGCGTTATTAGTTCGTAAATCAAGAGGGAGAGAAGATGAGATAAGCCTTGTGGGATGTGACTATACAGGTAATAGGAGAGCCAGCTATAAAATTAAAAGGTTCGTGTGTAATGTAGTGTTGATGTGGGAGTGTCTGGTGCTGTAATAGATTCATCTTATACGCCGTAATGCATAATACAAATTAGTCAGAAAATCTCATAGTTATTAGTTACAAAATAGTTACAAATTAGCCAGAAAATCTCATAGTTATTAGTTACAAAATAGTTACAAATTAGTCAGAAAATCTCATAGTTAATAGTTACAAAATAGTTACAAATTACTCAGAAAATCTCATAGTTATTAGTTACAAAATAGTTACAAATTAGTCAGAAAATCTCATAGTTATTAGTTACAAAATAGTTACAAATTACTCAGAAAATCTCATAGTTATTGGTATTCGATTACGTGAAACCAACCAACATGATGTGCTGAACCATAGTGTTTGTTGTTGGTTACTACTACTTAGCAACGGAAACACTGCAGGTGAGGAGGTAGCAAAGGTCGTGTGTGTTAGCCAGAGGGCAGGTACGTACGGTCTTGTATACACCGGGAGAATTCCTTCACACCCCAAATATGTAAGTCTATACTGGTAAGAAACGGTAGTGAGGGCGGATGTTGCCTGGGTCTGATATAACCTACCCCACTGTCTAGCTGTCTATTCCCTTCTGTCTGTTTCCTCCTCTCTATTTCCTCCTCTCTATTCCCTCCTCTCTATTCCCTCCTCTCTAGTTCCTCCTCTCTAGCTCTCAATTCCCTTCTTTTTATTTTTATCTGGCTCTATTCCTTCTACTCGTTTAGCTAGCTGTTTATTACCTCCACCTCATAGCTGATATTTAGGGAATCACTAAGAACACCATCCAATTCGTACTAACTCGTTACTTTCTGAAACGCTTGATGAAATGTATGATGGACTCTTTAATCTGGTCAAGTTCACGTTTGTGTTATGTTTACTTCCTTATAGGTATTCGATACGTGGCATTCTTATCAAACCAAATGACATTGTTCTATCAGCAAAACTTTGTCATGAAGGAGTAGTTACCACGACAGATGACAGAGGACGTTAGAAGCCATTGAAAGCTTATAAATGAACAATCATACGTTATTTAATAAAACATCGTCATAAACAATTAACTTCTCTGGTGAAAGATCTATGAGTATAAGCGCTGTGGTAATTGCAGAAAAGAATTACAAACTTTTCTGAATACTAAATTAGAGGTTTGATGAAATTTACGAGATAATTGTACAACAATTAACAAAACTACAGTCACACTTCCCTATCCATTACCAAACTGAGGCTACTGAAGATACCTTAAAATAAAGTGATATTACTATATAATTATCTGCACGTATATAATTATGTAAGACGGCAGTGAGAGGTATTCATTTGAAGTTTACTACAAATTTATGCCATCTACATTGTTACAAACTTGGGAGTTATTAAAGAGCAGACATAACAGGCAATATATATATATATATATATATATATATATATATATATATATATATATATAATCGTACAACACTTTCACTAGAGTCTTTATATAAGGTAAAATGTAGTTGATTCACCTTTCATTGAATCTGTGCTTTGTTTGTTTCCTCATCTTTATTTATTTTTTTTTTCATTCCCCCCGTGTTTATAGTTCATGTTATTTTTGTACACGTATAGGTGTCGTATCCAGCGGACCACCAAACAGGTTTTAAGCTTTGGGCTACTCATTCATTATGGATCTCATAGTGATTAGACCTCACCTCTACTACCTTCTCTAATACTATCATCGCATTTATTATCTGCTCCCTGCTCTCTCTCTCTCTCTCTCTCTCTCTCTCTCTCTCTCTCTCTCTCTCTCTCTCTCTCTCTCTGAACTACTAGCAAGAGAGAAATAGAAACAGTCAGGATACAACAGATCCCCAAGACATTTTCTCAATTTATTCAAACAATAGGGGTTTAGAGAAACCACAGTAAAAAATATAATTATACTTAAAGAAAACTTCCAATACCAAATTATGAATGAGTTCATTAACTACTGTTCCTTGTATTATGCAACGAATCTAATATGAAAATGTACAAATATTTCCATGTAAAATCTCCTTGCCACATCTTAACCATAAGTAACTACCAGTAATAATTATCAACTTTATAAACATTAATAAATTAAACAAGAAATACGACATTTTTAGATGAACTGTGTCCACTCCAAGATACATAATATATGATATCCTAAGTAAATATTTTATTATGAGCAGTCCAGATTGGTTTTGAACACATTTTACAGGATACAATTTTTAAGGACCCTGTGATCGTGTATGATAATTGGAAGCTACTGATTCCCTCTGACTATACCACGACACAAGCTCCTTCCATATAGGTGGTGTTTCGTGGCAATGTTTGAAGGATTCACTAACCTCCAATTTTCTGACTACATCACCTGCCGGGTCCTTAAGAGGTACAAAGAGTACAAGAATGTCTGCAAATTGGTGTGAAATGAGGTGGTCGAGGCGTTGTAAAGTAGAGTGAAGAGCAAGTGTGTATGATGGAAGTCGCACTTTCTGATGAGGCTGTTTGAAATTGGAATATATGAGGGGTGGAGGTAAAATAGTATACAGTATAGACCAGAATAACATAGTATAGTATCTAAAGAAAAATGAAGAGAGTAGCCAGGCCAATACTGTAGCAATGAGGGTGTAGCCTCACTGAAATAGCTGGACAGTGAATGAGGACTTCAAAAGTAAACTAAGTAGGAACTACAGTAACGTTTAAAACATAGGAAGGAGAGCCTGCAAGGGAACATACATTAGGGATCGGAATACTAAAGATGGAAGAACTTACTTAGTGATGGAGGAAGGAAGGAAAGAGAGCTTTAGTATAAACTGAAGAGAATTGGTTGGCTGGCTGGGTTGAGAGAGTGTTGAGAAGAAAGAAGGAAAGTCAAGGAAATGGAGAAAACAAAAGATAAATGAAGGTTGAGAAGTACAAAATGAAGAAAACTGGCTGGATGGACTGTGAGTGTGTTGACAAGAAAGAAGGGAAATAGAGGAAAGGAAGAATACAATAGAGAGATGAATGATGGAGTGGGAGAAGTGCAAACTGAGGAGAACTGGTTGGCTGAGATGAGTGTGTGTTGGGGACCACTGAAGAAGCATCATCATCATCTAGGGGTAAGGGACTCCTGAGTACAGATCCAGGACTGGGTGGTGGTGGTGGTGGGAGGGTAGGAGGGGATGGGCACGCTGGAGGTCGTTGCCTTGCGAGTCGAGGAGGTAACTAGAGACGACCTGGGCCTGGAGGGGTGGACGAGAAGGGGACAATGATGAGTGGAGAAAGACGCAGAGTAGTTTGCAAAGGACCATTAGGAAGGACCTTGTAAGGGTAGAATGGAGAGACACAAAGACCAGAATAAATGAGAGCCAGAAGAAGTTGAAGAAAGATAATTGGAATTTTTAGCAATAAGAAGAGTCAATAGCAGGAAGGATGAGTATGAAGTGTAAGTAAAATAAAATGACAGAGTCAAATCGTTAGAGTTACATAATAATAAAATAAGATAATAAATGGAAAAAATAGATAGGGAGGGAAGGCGGGAGAGAGGTAAAAAGTACATTAGTAAGCAATTACTTTATGGCATAGTTAAATTAATAAGATCAATAAGGGAATAATATATAAATTATGTTGCAATATAGAAAGAGGTGCAGATTTATTTAAGACTTTGTGCAACTGTTCGACCGATTCATTATTTTGTGTCCATCCGAGTTATTGTCCAATGTTTCCTACTGCAGGACTACACCTCTCGCTAAATAAGGTTGTAGTTATTAATTCAAACATTATCTGGCTGACACTAGAACAATACAAATGACAATAATATAAAGACGTAACCTCCCCTACAAAACTGAAAGTTAACTTTACTAGGTACTGACTGGGTTCTGTAAAGTCATTTGGACCTTACCAAGCACTTTGAAGTGTTTATAACCTTTAACTCAGCTAAAGTGGATGCTAATAGCAACTCTGTCAGTGGTGTTTATTCTTCATTAATACATGGTAACAATAGCTATATTTAGACAACATAAAGCAGTACCACCGTAAACAAATTATCTCTATGCTGGTCGTTACACCCAATATTAGATATGTACAGTTGGACACATGAATGGGTGGTACAGCCCAGGTGAAAGATACTTGTCATTTGAGTAACCAGTGTCTATAATCAGGTACTTGCTTTTTATTACCATCCTCAATACTGACTTCTGCCCCTGATGTCTCCTATTTGGCACTAAAGAACTTGATATTGGGAGACATTGACCATCTTTCACTTGGGCTGTACCACCCATTCATGTATCCAACTGTACCACACAAGCAAAAGTTGCTAACACACCAACTCAAATTTAGCACATGTGTATTTTTTAAAACACTGAAGGCATCCCATTACTTGTAGGTCACTGCATCTTATAATTGGTATAGCAATTTCTTTGAATAAAATATAAACATGATAAGAGATCTTACAGGAGTTAATTTCTTGTTTAATTGTTCTCGAAACACAAGACTCATATACATTTGTATGTGTGTGTCTGTGTGTGTGTGTTTGTGTGTGTTGTGATTGAAATCGACAGTTTGACTAAGATAACCGGTTAGAAAATGCTTTAATTCTGGGGACGATGGGTTCTACGAACTCCTTGGAGAGAGAGAGAGAGAGAGAGAGAGAGAGAGAGAGAGAGAGAGAGAGAGAGAGAGAGAGAGAGAGAGATGGTGGGAGTAGGGACAAGAAGACTAAGAGATTTGAGTTATGGTTATAGATATGAGTATTAGTTTATAACCTGGTTACTCTAACCTGCTGGAACTAACCAGGCGACCTTCACAATGTCACCGACCCTACAACCCTTCTCCCCTCCACACCCTACCTACCACCGACTCTTCTTCACTGCCCCGTTCCCTTCCCCAGTACCTCTCTCCCTCCTTCCCTCCTTGGTCCTCTCACATGTTCGTCTTCATCAAACAGCACTTGCCAATGCAGTAGTTGTGGATTATATCTACAACACTGAGTTCCTCCAAGGCTGGATATATATATATAAATATATATATATATTATATATATATATTATATATATATTATATATATATATATATATATATATATATATATATATATATATATATATATATATATATATATATATATATATATATATATATATATATATATATATATATTTATTCAAGCCAATAACCTCCCGAGCCCAACATCTCTCAAGTTTGTATACTTTTCCTATTCCAAACTTTTCCGCGAAAACAATTATGGTCATGTTGATTATTCTTGTTGAAATATAGTTGTAAAAATAATATAACTCCAGGTCCAACATTTCTTTATATTAAATGTTTCTATATAGTCTAGTGAAGTGTAGCTTTTGTTAATGACTGTATACAGGACGTGCCTACATGTATCTACTAACTCTATACCCAGTGTACACGACTAGAATTTTATATCTATCTCACTGTTTGTCAGTCCAATGTTTGTATGCTCATCAGTGCATACCAGAGGTCTGTGTGGTGTGCATACATGTGTGTATGTATGTATGTATGTATGTATGTGTGTGTATGATATGCATGTGTGCCTAGACACCTGAATGTATGTGGTACAGAGAGTATGCCTATAGGTGCTTGAATAATTATGCACCTATGAAATTGCTGTGTGTGTGTGTATGTGTGTGTGTGTGTACTTTCGGACGTTCTTGTTGATGCTTTCTTATGAGTTCATAGGGTACGGAATATTTTTAATTTGGCAGAGCACGTCTGTCGACAACGAAGGTAAAGGAATGTTTATCTCACTTATATAACCATGAAGAGGAAAGGAACACTTTAACACAACTATTTATTACAACGTTGAACTTATTTGAGTCACCTATATACCAGTTTATTCCTCACTGGAATTTAGATTATCTCATCTATTCTGTATGCATTTTTTAACATCTTTTCCCATTTGTATGTGACATAGAAACCAGTAGTAAACATCTTCATTATACCTATTAGAAAATATATATCACAAAAACACACATGTGCCTTATATGACATAGAAGGTGGGTACATTTCAGGAGAGGTTCCACAATCGATATGGTGCCATAGGATAGAACCAATAAGGATTGTATATTGTAAAGGAAAGGGAGGAAGAGTTCATCAAGGACATAATATGGAGACACTAACCTAACAACTGTTGAAGGAAGATGAAGGGGCATTGTCACCCATTACAAAGTACGAAACCCCACTATGAATATTAACCCCAGCGGTCTACTAACTACCTTCATGTTTCTGTTGTGAGAGACGTACACAAACCTAAGGTCATTGTCCCTGTACCTTGATCATTAAGTCATCAGTGGGTGTGAGTCTTGGTGCATGGTAGTGTAAGGTGAGTTACAAGGGGCATCATATTATATGGTATGAGGATCAGATTATTCTCTCTCATTACTCTCCCTCAATAATATTTCTTACCAGCTGTCTTTTCTTGTCAGGTAAATACAGTGTTGGTAAATCTGGAGCAACTGATTCCTCCATATTGGCAGCAGGCCACCATTATTTTTGTTAATGTGGTTCGTTTCCTGGCATAATTTGGAGGAATCAAGACGCTCTAATATACCCAAAGTATACTCTACCTTCATGGGACTTTCATAATATTTCACTAGTTACATTTTAAGTAATTTGTGAACAAAACAACAACATGACTTTTGCCACTGACTGTATGTACTCCATGAGGTGATGGTCCACACACACCTCAGGTCACTGTATGTACTCCATGAGGTCATGTTTGTGTTGTACACACACACCTCAGGTCACTGCACGATAACACTCTTCTATCATCATAAGGGCACCGTTGCTCCCTTCTCTTCACTTACTATTGCCATATGAGAGACTTTGGATATTTTCTCCGGTACAATTACCGACAACACTTTCTTACATTTACTGAGGTCAGAGGCTGGTAGAAAATATAAATGTAAATCTTTGTGACAATAACGTTTTGATGCATTATTTCTTCTTCATGTGACGTAGTTTCAAAACAAAGCAAAATTATACCAAGAAATATGATATCTTGTATTTGGTACGGATTGAAATTATATTAACCAGGACTATCTGCTCAACGACCTTTGTGTTTTTTAAAGAATGTAATTGGTTGCTATTTTAGTTTACTTCGCCTATTTTGTATTGACGTTACGATTTTGTGAGACTGACACGACAAGGGCAGATTCATGGACAGTGTTACGTAACATGTCAGTGCTGGAAGGTGAAGAGATGCCACCAATCACATTTTTTATACACATACCAAACGTTTGCTATAATTATTGTGAGGTAACCATGCACGGTCTTATTCTCTGTCGTCTAAAGGAAAGGCACCTGGGGAAAATTCTGTTGTCTTCCCAAGTGTTACTAAATACCAAAGTTATTCACCAAAGTTATTTTTCTACATATATATATGTACAATTTTATGGTGTAATATACATGAAGGAGAGAGAGAGGTGGGAGAGGGAGGAAGAATAGAATGAAGGAGAGGAGGAAAATTACAGGTAGGGACTGTAAACGAGAAATTTAGGAGAGCTACAGAGGAAAAAAAATATATTCCTGGATGGATTTGAAAGGTAAGGAAGGAAAGGAAAGAGAAGGGAAGAGTAAGGTCATTCACATTCTTGGTATATATATTGTATTTCTTTACTACAGTGTTCGCTATAACTTATCTCTGGCCGTCGTTTAGTTTCTGGGTACTATTTTAACCTGCTGGTATCTCTCTCTCTCTCTCTCTCTCTCTCTCTCTCTCTCTCTCTCTCTCTCTCTCTCTCTCTCTCTCTCTCTCTCTCTCTCTGTGTGTGTGTGTGTGTGTGTGTATGTGATATGCTAAAAAGGTAGGGTCAACGTCTCTACCTCTTTCTATCATACCAATCTTTCCTTCCTTCCTTCCTTCCCTTCCTCATTCCCTATCCTATGTACCACCACCACCACAATTATCTTGTCACCTATACCGATATAATCTGTTCTCGTCCCTCTTTCTACGTAACATATCACCCTCATTTAACCTCCTTATATGACCCTTCACTCCTTCTACAAACCCTCCCATTGATCCTTGCTAAGATTACTAAGTCTCTTCTGAGGGGTAAAAAACAAGGTAATGGGTTTGTGTACACCAGTGCCAAAATATTCGCTATATTGCCTTTCTTTGGGGTATTTTTAAATTTATAAGAAGCACACGCGAGGTGACATTTGTGTGTATGTGTGTGTGTGTGTGTGTGTGTGTGTGTGTGTGTGTGTGTGTGTGTGTGTGTGTGTGTGTGTAAAATGTTATAGAATCACAGGAACGTCATATGTTTCTATATGTGGCGAGATGCTCATGATATTGTGTGAGCCTCTCAAGTGCAGTATACTTTTACAGTGTGGGGGAGAACGTATTGCTGATTACATTGTTGCATGTTGATACACATACACACACACACACACACACACACACACACACACACACACACACACACACACACACACACACACACACTTGCCATTTCTTTCCTCTTCCCTTATGTTTTTGGTGCAGCTGATACGATACTTTGTAATGGATCACTTCGTTCTCTCTCGACTCTTTTATTTCAGCCAACTTTTCAATTTTTTTTCGCTCGTGTTTCCTCCATCGTGGCCCCTCTTCTTCCTCTTCGTCCTATCTTACCTCAGTGTGCACGTTAGGAATACATTTTTTCCTTATAAGAGTATACCAAACCTATCCCATTGTATTTACAACAGGTACTGACCATTGTGCCTTGTGACAGTGCCATATAACTGAAGATTTTGGTTATCATGGATCGTAACACATCAATGTATTGGGCTTTCCCTGATATGATTGGATAACTACGTACAGCCGGCAGCATAAATTCGCGTCCATCTCATGTACTTGATAATGCAAAATAATATGACCAGATAGTTGTATTCTGAACTAGTTTCTATCCTGACAACTTGTGTAATTTATTATATGTGAAGTGTATCTATCATCTCTGCATTCAAATTGTGTTACAACATCATTATTGCTCAAACATACGTAGATAGAAATGAAGCGAACTTATGCTGCCGACTACCTGGGTATGTACCGGTCGTAGGGTTGAATCAGTACTTTCGATTACGTTGGACTGTTATTACCCCGAGGGGAAGGGAGTCAGAAAACCACAGGAATCATACTTCGGGAAGTCCAGGATGAACATAGTGACAACAAATATCACGTAAACACTGGCTACCGAAAAAGTACTGACATCATTATACTGTAATTACATATAATTTCTCTTCTTAGTATTAACACTGACCTTGGTTGTTTCCAGTTTGTTGTGAGGAGTTGCGTTGACTACCATCTGACTCTCTACTCTTACAACCTGTACACGACCTCCCCTCACACCTCCACTCCATCCACTCTGAAAACACAGTACAAACACCTATCAATATTTTGGGTGACTATTGGTGATGTGAGGAATTTTGTATAGTAATGAAACACATGTGTGAAAAGTTCTGTAGCTCACCTCATCTATAATCTGACCTACATGAACTGTGGATCTTTCCAGTCCAAACGTTATTTTAATTATTTATTTTCACAATTTTTGGGGGGTTGTCTTAAAATTTGTTCCACTGGACCACTGGCTGAGAGACTGACGCAAAAATGGCAACACCAGCAAAGCTCAGACAACTATGAAAATTAAAACAACAACATTAACTATACTTCACATCACTAGAAACTCACTTGATATCCTGACGATTTTGGACTGAAGAAAAAATGTTGACCACTTCTATGTGGATTTGCCTGTTGTGGTGTTTTATAAAGCATCCTCTCTGGTCCTTCTTCTCCTCCTCCAGTCTGGTTATGGCTGTTTGGAGTGACAGGGAGAGGAGTCTGGGACAAGGTGGACTTACAAGAAGAATGAAGAGGGCCAAGATGAGAAGCAAAGTAAGGGGAATGAGGTGGGGGAGGGGAGACCTGGCTGGGATGTTTTGAAATATGTTTGGGAGGAGTTGAAGGAAGACAAGAAGGAAATGAGGACCGAGAACTAGAGTCAGGAGGAGGATCACAACCAACATGAGGATTGGAAGAGAAAATATTATGAGGACGAAAATTAGGAAGGGCAGACTTGGATCTCTGACCATCAGCAAAGTCCTGAGTGGCGAAAAGATCAGGAGATGGAACACGCTGACCTTTGGACCTCTCTTCTTCATTATATTCCACATTACCAAACAAAGAACCAACGTTACTTTCTCTATTGTAGTTGTCATGTTGATGGAAGGTAGTGTTAATATTTTGGTAATAGTGATGGTTATTCTGAGTACTGTTATGATGTTGGTTGTTTTTGTTATTGTTGTCAAGGGGATTCACACACTCGTGTGCATTATGAATTGAGTTATTAAGGACATTTGAGACTTGATCATTAGTTTGATGAATCATGAATGGATTTCTTTGATAATTCTGTGCTGAGTCATTAGTTGGCTTATCAATTAAGCCATACATTGTGTTTTCAGTCCCGGTTTGTTCTGTGGTTTTGGAAAATATATTTTTTGGAGAAACTGAATGTGCTTGGCAGTTATTCGATACAATTTCCTGTAAGAAGTCCCCAGTTGTCATAGAACTCTTTATGGTGTCATAATTTTCTCGTCTGTCCGACGTGTATCTTGTGGGTGAGATGTCCTCTAGGAGTGACTCGAAGCAGTTTGACGACTGTTTGTCAGCCTGCTTTTTGAACTGTGAAGGAAATGGTCTAGAGTCACTTGTGTTTGTGTTTGTGTGTACATGTATGAAGTTGGCAGGTAGAACCTCTGACTGTATGTCGTTGTTGTTACTGACATTCCTCCTTTCTTCATGCAGATTGCCTCCATTGTTTTCATCTTTTTTTCCTTGGCAGACCAACCCCTTTGTCAACTGTTGTCCTTGTCCATCAGTCATGCTTCCACCAGAAGTGTCATAATATCCTGTTTCTCGTTGCCACATCAACCTACTTGACATATCCTCACGTTCCTCCCTATCTTGGAACATAATTCTATCTATGATACTCCTATTCGTCCGTGCATACTCTTCTTCCCCGGGATACAGGGAGCAAGAAGAATTTGTTTCCAGTTCACTGTGGTGGTCAGAATCCGGGACCCTGGAGTCTGTAAACACAGAGTGACTTATGTGGAGGTCACCAGTGTCTGCCCACAATGGCCTCACTGATTTTGTGCCTTGTGATCTGTTCTCCTTACCAGTCCAGTTTTCAGAGATGGGGTTGGCTGTAACATTACCATACTGAAAAAACAAGTTAAAATAATAAGAGAATCCTTATCATTTCCATAAAATGTCTTTATTTATTAACAGACAACCAACAATGTTAATATGAAATTGGATAACAACAACTTATATTATTGATTAATCAAAGTGTACACAGATTAATTTTACGTGAACAAAATGTAAACCTGTTGTACCGAAAGCTGATTAAGTGTGTTGAGAGAAGGCGTGTAGTGTGTGTGTTGGTGGGATGACACAGTGTGGTGTTGTAAGCTGCTACGCCCACTGTTACCATCACCGTACATTGTGTTGTGAGTCTTCTTGATAAACGATATCACATCCTTAGTATGGTCATGTCCTGGAAGCCAAGAAATGTGCCAATATAACAGAACAAACATAATTATCTAGAATATAAAAACGTTAAGAGACTCAAACTTCTCGTCAAGACTAAATAACCCGAAAGTAAATATATATACAGTGTTGATCATCTTTACCAAAAAGGATTATAATTATTATGAAGTGTTATGAACGTGTATTATACCAGGTTGTACTCGTTTCCTCTTGCCGCCTCTACTACCACGTCTCTTACTACGTGAAGGTATCAGGTCGTCAGGGTGAAGCAGTCCAGGGATTTCCAGTCTGAAGAGAGAGTTTGTAACCAGCAGGATGATGAGTATAGGAAGGAAAGGGTTCGTATACTGATACCTATAGACAACAACATTCATAGTGTTAACAATGTCATGGTAATAGTGACTCCCTTGACACACTATATACAACACTATATTGATACTATATATACAACACTATATACAACCATCGTATCAATACAACACTATATACAACCATCGTATCAATACAACACTATATATACAACCATCGTATCAATACAACACTATATATACAACCATCTTATCAATACAACACTATATATACAACCATCGTATCAATACAACACTATATACAGGACCATCGTATCAATACAACACTATATATACAACCATCGTATCAATACAACACTATATACAGGACCATCGTATCAATACAACACTATATATACAACCATCGTATCAATACAACACTATATATAAGGACCATCGTATCAATACAACACTATATATAGAACCATCGTATCAATACAACACTATATACAACCATCGTATCAATACAACACTATATATAAGGACCATCGTATCAATACAACACTATATATAACACCATCGTATCAATACAACACTATATATACAACCATCGTATCAATACAACACTATATATACAACCATCGTATCAATACAACACTATATATACAACCATCGTATCAATACAACACTATATATACAACCATCGTATCAATACAACACTATATATACAACCATCGTATCAATACAACACTATATAATTATAAGGACCATCGTATTAATACAACACTATATACAGGACCATCGTATCAATACAACACCATCGTTAACACCACGGATATTCTTGCATATAACCCAAAGAGTCTTGTACAGTCACGAGCACTAATAAGTATACAGCTTTGGTTGAAGCTTTCTACAGTCCAATTCACCAACGAACTAATTCCAATGGAGATCTTATTGTACATTTATTTACTGTCTATAGGTATTCCAAACACACCTGGATACTTATTAGTGCTGGTGACTGTACAATGGAGATCTTATTGTACATTTATTTACTGTCTCTATAGGTATTCCAAACACACCTTAATACTTATTAGTGCTGGTGACTGTACATACATCACTATTGTCTTCGTAACACTTACCTGCTTAATATGAGTCTTGACATCTTTTTCTTCCCCCTCGTCACAATTGTCTATTAAGGGGAGGTGGCCGAGTGGCTAGTGGTCTGGACTCATATCCTTGAGGTCGGGAGTTCGATCCTCTCAGGTGAGGGCCTGAGAATATTTACTCTTCCGTTTTGAGTGTTAGGCACTAACTATAAGGCCACCGAACGTCGTAAAACACCCTCACTGGTACCATAACAGCTGCAGTATTTGGGAATTACCCTCACTTCCCTACCTCTGTGGCTGGGTACCAGTTCGGAAGTCGTGACGTGTGTGTGTGAGCAGCAGTTGACCTGGGCCACGGCAACGGGCTTGATTAAGCCTATGTCCAGTGTCAGGTAATATAAAAAAAAAAAAAAAAAAATAACACTTACCTGGTTCTCTTTGCTTTATTAATATGAGACTTGACATCTTTTTCTTCCCCCTCGTCACTATTGTCTTCATAACACTTACCTACTTCTCTTTGCTCTAGTAATATGAGACTTAATTGACATCTTTTTCTTCCCCTTCCTGACTGTAGATATTTCTTTTTCTTCCCCCTCATCACTATAGTCTTCATAATACTTACCTACTTCTCTTTGCTCTAGTAATATGAGACTTAATTGACATCTTTTTCTTCCCCTTCCTAACTGTACATACTTCTTTTTCTTCCCTCTCGTGATTGTACATACTTCTTTTTCTTCCTCCTCGTCACTATTGTCTTCATAACACTTACCTACTTCTCTTTGCTCTATTAATATGAGACTTGACATCTTTTTCTTCCCCTTCTTAACAATACATACTTCTTTTTCTTCCCCTTCCTAACTATACATACTTCTTTTTCTTCCCCTTCCTAACTATACATACTTCTTTTTCTTCCCCCTCGTCACTATTGTCTTCATAACACTTACCTACTTCTCTTTGCTCTATTAATATGAGTCTTGACATCTTTTTCTTCCTCCCCCTCGTGTTCTTCCTCCTCCTCCTCGTGTTGTTGTTGACCTTCAGCCTCATGTTGGTCCAAGGTCATTATTAAACTGGAGTTAGTCAGGTCACACAGAGGTTGTTGTTGTTTGTTATCATCACAACAATTATTACCGTCATCCTGTACACAATCAACATCATTAAGGGGGTGCGGGAGTAGGGGCACAGGCTTGGGGGGTGCGGGAATAGGGGGACAGGCTTGGGGGGTGCGGGAATAGGGGGACAGGCTTGGGGGGTGCGAGAGTAAGGGGACAGGCTTGGGGGGGGGGTAGGGTTTTTTGTGGGGGTCGGGGTGGTTTTGGGGGGTGCGGGAATATGGGGACAGGCTTGGGGGGGTTTAGGGGGGTTTGTGGGGGTCGGGGTTTTTTTGGGGGGGTGCGGGAGTAGGGGGACAGGCTTGGGGTTTAGGGTGTTTTGGGGGGTGCGGGAATAGGGGGACAGGCTTGGGAGAGGGGGTTTAGGGGGTTTTGTGGGGGTCGGGGTTTTTTTGGGGGGTGCGAGAATAGGGAGACAGGCTTGGGGGGGTTTAAGGGGTTTTGTGGAGGTCGGGGGGGTTAGGGGGGTGCTGGAATAGGGGACAGGCTTTCTACCCACCCCCCCCAATCCTGTCCCCCTACTCCCTCACCCCCCTAAACCCTCCCCAAGCCTGTCCCCTACACCTGCACCCCCCTAAATCCCCCCCCACAAGCCTGTCCCCATACTCCCGCACCCCCCTAAACCCTCCCCCAAGCCTGTCCCCTACACCTGCACCCCCCTAAACCCTCCCCCAAGCCTGTCCCCCTACTCCCGCACCCCCCTAAACCCTCCCCCAAGCCTGTCCCCTACTCCCGCACCCCCCTAAACCCTCCCCCAAGCCTGTCCCCTACTCCCGCACCCCCCTAACCCCCCCCCCAAGCCTGTCCCTTCTGTTAATAATTTCATACGTTTGTTTTATAAAAGTCAAAAAGATCACTGAAGGTTTATTATTATTGTTTACATTTTATAAGTTTACCTTTGTCTGCCTTCTTGCACTGGTATATTTTATTCCGAATTTGACGCCAGGTATTATTTCTTTTCCTGTGGACTGATTTACTCGACTAGGTCTCCGTATAACTTCCATGGTTTGAATTTTAGTAGTAAGAGGCAGCAGGCAGACACCTTTTTGACAGTAGCCATTTTAGGATTCCCGCCCAAAACTAGAAGAGGAAACAAGCTGCAAATATTTCTATACTGATATTATTTGTTTATTATAACCTTCTTTGAACAATGTATCAACACAATGGATACTTGATAGAATTTGGCATGAAGAATATAGCTGTTATGAAAGTGAGTACATAATAATTACTTTAGTCAGGTGTAACATTGATCGAAATAGTAATAATTTGTCTACTTATTTCAGAGGAAAATACAAAACGATCTTCTTATTTTATATTTTATAGAAAAATATTAACATTTTATTTCAGAATATAAATATGCGTATAAAATTTTAGATACCTGCAGTACATCCGATTCCTCTATCTGTCAATGACTTAGAATATTAATGCAATAAATTAATCTGTAGACATTAGATGACTTTCCCATTAATGTTTGAGAAATAATAGATGTAGAATATATAATAGGATATCAAATAACAACACATCATAATATATTTCCTTTGTATTTTTATGTGTGTATATGTGTTTGTAGTAAATTTAATAAAGGGATTCGGACAAGTTGATGCAGACGACAAAATCGAAGGGAGAAGAGGGAAGCTTAACACAAGAACTAACACTTATTTCACAGGTATTTCAGTGTGTTTTATGAATGTATAGTGGTGAATGGTGATGTAAAGGTGTGTAGTCGAGTCCAGAAGTGATGACAAGTGTAAATAGTGTGTAAATAAGGAGTTAATATAATGAGATGTGACGAGGGATGCTGTAGTAGGTTATAAAAAAAAAAAAAAATAGTAGTGTTTTATCTTCAATCTGACAGAATACGAAGAGAATATATTAATTATGTAGGGTAAATGTATAGAAGTACTGAATTCACTATATTGTATATTTTATTTTATCATTTATTTATCATTACCCACTATTTTGGACCATTATAACACACTTTTCATCTATGGTGTTTTTCTCGGAGATGGAAATTAGTCTGACCTAACCTGACCTAGACCACAGCAGACTACCGTAACCTCGGTATTTATTAAAAGAATTACCGTTTTGTAGCAGTGTTGCCAGATCCGGCTAGGCCCCAGTCATTTCCTGTACTTTACCACAGTTATTTCCCAGTAGTTTGCCCAGGTTAGGTCCCGGTAGTCTGCCCAGGTTAGGTTCCGGTAGTCTGCCCAGGTTAGGTCCCGGTAGTCTGATGCGATCTAGGTTAGGTTAGGTCAGGTCAGGCAAGGTCAGGCTAATTTCAAAATGCCTTATCTTGGAAATGGGGCATTTGTGGAGGAAATGCCATAGAAGAAAATAGTCTTAAAATGGTGTAAATAAGTGGGTAATGAAGGTAGAAAAACCGTACACAATAACGGTAATTCTTTCAATATTTACCGGGACCTAACCTGGGCAAACTACCGGGATATAACCGGTGTAAACTATCATAAAGTGACTGGGGCAAATTCCCGGGACCTAGTCGGATGTGGTAACACTGCACGGCCCTAGCCAAGAACACAGTACTTCTTTAATAATACCGAATGTAGTAATGATGAGAAATGTTTATCATCCAGTGTTTATAATTATGATTCATTGGAAGCTGTGTTCATTAAGAGGGTGCGGGAATAGGGGGACAGACTTGGGGGTGGTGCGGGGGTCGGGGGGCTTTGGGGGGTGCGGGAGTAGGGGGACAGACTTGGGGGTGGTGCGGGGGTCGGGGGGCTTTGGGGGGTGCGGGAGTAGGGGGACAGGCTTGGGGGGGGTGCGGGGGTCGGGGAGCTTTGGGGGGTGCAGGAGTAGGGGAACAGGCTTGGGGGGGGGGAGTAGGGGGACAGGCTTGGGGGGGTGCGGGGGTCTTTGGAGGGGTCGTGGGGCTTTGGGGGGTGCGGGAGTAGGGGGACAGGCTTGGGGGGTTTAGGGGGGTGCGGGAATAGGGGACAGGCTTTCTACCCACCCCAAGCCTGTCCCCCTATTCCCGCACCCCCCCAGTCCCCCCCCAAGCCTGTCTCCCTATTCCCGCACCCCATTAACCTGAGAGTAAGGGTCGTATACAACAACATTTGTAGTGTACACGATGGCATGGTACCGGTACGACGGCTCTATACACAAACAATGGAGCCATCGTATCGGTACCACATTATTGTATTGTACCATCAGTGTTCTTGAATATGGTCCTAACTAAATGTCTTCATTACACAAACCAAAAATGAATAAAAAAAAAAATAGGTGAATATTGAAAGAATTACCGTTATTGTGTACAATTTTCTACCTTCATTACCCACTTATTTACACCATTCTAAGACTATTTTCCTCTATGGCATTTCCAAGATAGGGCATTTTGAAATTAGCCTGACCTTACCTGACCTAACCTGGGCAATCTACCGGGACCTAACCTGGGCAAACTACCGGGAAATAACTATGGTAAAGTACAGGAAATGACCGAGGTAAAATACTGGGACCTAGCCGGATCTGGCAACACTGCTACAAAACGCTAATTCTTTCAAGAAATACCAAAAAAATTGTAACTCAGTTGTGGAGTACTGAGGGTACTTTAGTACCGGTAGGTAGTGTAGATCAGTGACAACCTCCAATACAGGAATAGTCACTGAGGAAATAATACAATATAAGTGTATAAATAATAAGACCCACAGAAAAAGAGGCTACTTACCAATATTATCACGAGTGGTTATTCTTTCCCTACTAAACCATTTCTAAGGCCAACAGATTGCTACATATGCACCTCTATATTTACTGTATTACATGTAGGGTGATACAGTTATAAGCACAAATAAGTATTCAGGTGTGCTTGGAATACCTAGATGTAGGAAATAAATGCACAATAAAATCTCCATTGGAATTAGTTCATTGGTGAATTGGACTGTACAAAGCTTCAACCAAAGCTGTATACTTATTAGTGCTTGTAACTGTACATGTGAGGTGATTACACACCTTCTTGATATAAATATAAGTGTTGATGAAAGTTTTACGTTATTTGATGATTTATAGTTTTTAGCTGGTAAGCCTTAATAATAATAATGATAATACACGTAATTGTAACTATCTATCTATCTATAGCTCCGATGCCTCGTCCCCTCCGGGAACTCCCCCCAAGGGGGTGGCCACGGCAGAAGTGTCTCCAGTTCTCCCTGTTCCAACACTCCCTCCTTACTTGTTCAAGCCCTACTCTGCCCCTCACGTTTCTCTCCTTTACATACTCTTCCACACTGTTCTGCCATCTAATCGGAGGTCTGCCTCTCACACCAGGTCCTACAACTTCACTTCCATACACCTTCTTTACAAATTCCTCGCCTTGCATTCTCTCCACATGTCCAAATCATTGTAACTGCAGGAAAATACTGTAAATTGTGTTGATGTTTGATTACTTTCCTACCATTATATGAGAAAGGTTATTCACTTAACATTAAAGAGTTTATTAATACCATAAATTAGTGATTTATTGCTCTTTGAATTTTACAAGTGTTTTTCTATTTCCTATATAATGTCCGTTATTACAGAAATGGTATCGTTTGCAAAGTACAGCCTGGTTCCCACTGATGAACCCAGGAACAAAGACCCACCTCCACCTAGTGCTGCCGGGGCCTTTGATTTCAATTCAGCATTCAGCTACAAGTCGGCATTTGACTACACCAAACCCTCTAGTCAGTACCAGTCTGTGTTCGACTATGGCTATGGTCACAGGGCACACTCAGTTTCCCTCAGTCTTGGGGAGAAGGGTTTGTAGCCGCCACATTACTCATTAACGGTTATGTCTGCTAGTTTATTCCTAGCTCTGCTATAGCTTTCTTCAGCAAGGGTCTAGTTTGTGGGTGGCACCAGTCAAAATTTTGGAATGTTTACAACACATATATATACTATTTATGATACAAGATGAATTAGTGAATTATTATTAGTTAGTTATGATATCCTTGTATGAAAGTCTCTTACATTAGGTTAGATTACTAGTTTAGGTTATATTAGATTATTAGGGTTGGTTGGTTAAGTGTCCCCACTTACTAAACTCTTATCCTTACCTCCACTGCCAGTTCCTTCCGGTAGGTACTAAGAATTAGAAGCATTCCAAGAGGTATGTTCATAGGTACGAAAATTTCTGTGAAAGAGTTCAAATTTTGTGATGATACATTGACAACCACATAAGGAAGTAGAGGAGTACATCACATCACAAATGTTACAGTATTTCATTTGACATAAAAATGCACTTGTTTGAGTTTTAGTTTACACTATTTATTAATGTGTGGGCAAAACTAACCATACCTCCAGGATGCCTTTCTCTGTATCTTTTCCTTTCTTGCCTGGTGGCTGTGTAGCTAGTTGATGCTGGCGTAGTGAAGCTGAAATGATGTCTATATAAAACTGTGCCAGCTCTATGCACATTGCTCTTTGCTGACCTTACACTCCCTTGCAGTTGCAGCCTTTTGTTTGTTGTTTGTGTGCCTACTTGTTAGTTCCCTTTCTAGAGTATTGTTGTGCTGTAGATTTTCATATTACAGTATATTGATGACATTGCCCGCACAAGAAATGTGAGCTGTGATATACCATTTTATGGTTTTTATTAGCAAATCACCTAGTACTAAAGTATTCGCCTTAATTGTACAAAAGTTGAGAATGCTGCAGTGTAAGCAAGGTTTTATTTACCCTCTAACTGCAGGCATGTTTGCACCTGCCACCTCTGTACTGCGGGTCTTTTTTTGCAAAACGTAAACAAACATTTGGCATCTAATAGCGTGTAAACCACTAAACCCACATGAATAAAATTAATGATACATGATATTGGAGTGCAAACTTTTAACTGTCTTCTAATGTACTTGTAAAGACTAAATAAATATTTGTAGGATAGGTAGCCAGCTCAGAATGACCACAACTCAAAGCATACTTTTACACTCTCCTGACAATTCTAAGTATGTTTTCATGCTCTGATTTTGTCATAAAACATGTCAGAATCACATTTTTCAACACAACAATATGATATATAACGTCACTGTTATTTTTACGTACATATATGGTAATTAGCTCAAAAGTTGCACTAATTAGGTAAAAGCTGAAAAAACATCCTCACCCGCTAAGAGATAGTGCTACACTGACTGGACAAGGCTGGTGTGACTTGTAGAAGCTACTAAGCACAGCACACACACCCTCTGTTGTGAGCCTAATCAAATATGTCAGGGGCACACATATTTGAAAAAATGTGTCTGTCTACAATTGTCGACACCTGCGGTCACCCACACTTGCTGGTGGTGTTGACATATATGTTCACCCTCGGTTTAAAGGTGAAATGTTTAACATGTCTCAAAGAGATGCTGTCCTTCCATTGATAAATCATATTATTGTAGGTTTTAAAACTATGGAGTTCTTATTAGTCTTTTTCTGATGGAAATATATTTTTAACAGTTATAAGAGCATTTTTATTTGATATTATGACTTTGGAAGAAGTCTTTCCCTGACTGATCTCTCTCTGACTTTTCAACTTCATGAAATTTCAATACTGTACCGTAGTTTAAGGTAAAGGCAGACACTGGTATAAACACATTATTGTAGGGGGTCCTATAACTGGTTATGAAGCAACTCATAACTATAGAAGTGGTGGGTGATGGGGTTGTCACATCACTCTTCATCTTATTTGAAAACTTTCTGTACTTGCTTTTTTAGTATCGTTTAGACTCTTGTTACCATGTTTCTGCCTCATTCCTCTAGTGGTGGCTGTCCATGTTCTATGGTCGTGTGCAACATTTCTTTTTAGTCCTCTATCCCTAAGGTCCCTCCACAGGACAACTTTTGTAAACTGAAAAAGAATTTAAATACTTTGTAAAGAAATACTGTACTGAACTACTCTGTAGAGGGGTAGATCTACTTTAAACTACTGCTTGTAAAATAATGTGTCTTTTTGTTGGCCAGCTATAGTGCAAGTTTGTGCTTACTGGACTTATCTACTGTACTGGATCTATAATAAAGAAGACTAACGCTGCATATGCTGCATATGAACAAAACTCGTTTAATCTGAACTTGGTTCAGATTTATATCATGTTGGACTGATCCTCCGACAATCAAACTTTTATAACAGAAATATCCTAAAAATCATACTATGTTTAATCAATTTCTTGAAGTGTATGTTTCTTGGTCCTACAAAAGGGCTTCCTTGTACCAGTAAGTTTGTGAAGAGTTGTGGGTCATCCTATCCTCAGCACTTTTATATACAGTATTTATATTTATCTTAGAATTATCATTCACATTATTTTCTCATAATATGTTGATTGTTATGCCCTTTATCATATTATACCTTCAGCACTCACTCATATAAAACATAAGGGATATGCTATGCATCGTGGTGCACCTAACCTTATTGGTAACTTTTATTTTAGCTGGAATCATTCATATGAAATTAAAAAGTTTCATGATTAGTACTTCTGAAACTCATTTTATTCTATAATCATGTCATAGCCTTACAGAACAATATTCCTTCTTATTTAAGATACTGTAACTGTTGTATATGAAAGTTTAGTAAGTAATGTGATCTAATTACTCAGTTCACTGTTGCCTGATATATCACAATATAGAATTAAGATAAGTTACTAGAGTACCTTTCACACCTATGAAAGTGAGAATTACCAGTGCAGTACTAGCAAATCTTCTATTTAATGTATAAATTTTTCACCTTGCTTACAGTCCAATCTTTCAATGTGATGTAATTCATTCAGACAGATCAGATTAACTGCCCTTTGTGATATGTTTCTATTCACAATATTGTTTTGGAGTTATAATGATTTGCAGGGACATTATTGTCCTAAACCTTTCCATTTGGTCATATTTCAAACATAAAAACAATGTATAACCATACATACATATTAGGCATCATATTCATAATACTGTAGTTGCACAACAGGAACACATATTCTACAATATTTGGCATTAATCTGAAGATTCAGAAGTACTTTTGTATTGTTATTTATTACTATATTTTTAAGTGTACAGTATTGCCATCAATAGTCTCCTGTACAGTCACATAATTATTTTTTACTGGTAGAAATATCACTGTTGTCTTAACACTGTAGCCATATTTCTTAGTATCTTAGCCATACCTATTTCTGTTTGTATGTCCTATTGATTACAGAACTGTGTACAGTATGTCTAACATATTCAGTTATAAGATGTTTGGCAAGGTTTCAGACAAAGTACTACACATTTGAGTACTGTACTACAGTAAATTTTTCTGTATAGTACATACAATACCTTACTTTTAAAGAATTAAAGTATAGTTAGTTTTCTCTGTACTACCGGGCTTATCCAAGTATATACCTCATGACTGAGCGTTAATAGCTTTTTAAATCATTACAGTATAAATAAAGAAAGGAATTGACGAACTAAAATAATTATTCAGGCCATATGCTGTTTTGTGTAATTGTAACCTCTTGCTTTTTTTAAAGTATTATTATATAGTATTAGTCATAATTCAATTAACTAAAATATATTAGTAATTACCCAGTAACCTTAACGTACCTTTGTGAGATGTACAGTATGCACTAAATTCAGAATTATGAAAGAAACTCTGTGGTATCAGTACAATAGTATAGTATACATTCTGTTATGATCCAACAGATAAGGAACAAAAGTCCAAGCGTGGGAAACTGGCCAACTTTAGCTTGATGAAATGCCTAGCTACTGTGGTTACTTGGATTAGTTATGGCTTCATCGGGCTCACCTTCCCTATTACCCTGTGGTTCTGCTTCAAGAGGATTGCTCAATGGGAGCGTCTAATTGTGTTTCGGCTTGGAAGGTTGCGGGGAGCACTAGGTCCAGGCATGGTTTTTATCATCCCTTGGCTAGATCGTCACACACGGGTTGACATGAGAACCAAAGCCTTCTCAGTCCCACCTCAACAGGTACAGTGGCTTGACCAAGAACCAACTTATTGTACTGGTATCAAGTTTAATTCAATAAGTACAGTAGATATACACAGAGTGAAGTGTGGGTGTTTGACATCTCTGCCTGAATGAATTATGTCTGAACTGTATATATTATCATGGATGATTTTTCAGTTTTAGTTAAGTAATATGTAATACTTATTCTTCTGGGAAAGTTATCCTAGTTATTTTATATATCATGAGAGGTGAGAGATTTATTAAGCTGCTATTGTATGAGATTGTGACCATAACTATTCATATTATTGATATGATTGTTGGCGCCTAACTGTGTCGAATTCGGGTACAAGAAACTCCTTATAGCTGTCCGATTTTATTCAGAGCACATCAGCCATAAGTTAGTCGTTTCTGCGAACAAACATGTAAATTTAACAAACTTTATGCTACTAATATCACATACAAATCCTTAATTGGCCAGCAATAGTTACTCGAGTTCAAAACACAATTATCATTAACTTCGCAGTCCATAAGTTAACATTCCTTCTCATAAACAAAGCACTATAATAATTGGACATTTGGCTTTAAATTAACATTCGCTATAACTACAACAACATCCTTCAAACCCCTTCACCACCACCATGCCACCCCTAATCATACTCCAGCTGCCATCAGACAATATTCCTTAGTAAACAATCTACTCTACATTGATGGGCTCAAATGGGTAAATATTGTCTCAATAACCCTCTTAATAACTTAAGTCCTTTTGCAACTTCATAGAATCGTCTAAATGCAGCCAGAACCAAAGACGAGAAGACACCATGGTGATGATGGGGTCAAATGTTCATGCAGAGTATATAAGTAAATTACATCCTTAACATTAGCCACATGCACACACAAATCAATATTAATAATATACAAATGATCAATTAAAGTATCTGATTTTACCGGGATACAAACCCAGGACACCTCGTACCGAGGCTCAAACACCAACCTGTATACAGTGATAACAATTGAACCAAAACAGAATATTAATGTTACAAGATAAACATTTTATGAAGAAATATAGTTATACTAACCAAGTCATATCCCTTCTCCTGGTTAACAGTCACAGTAGGCCCACACAACAACACACCAGCAAAACAACAGGTGACTATAGGTAGGGACTAGGGAAGCAACACCTGAAGCACCTCTCCTTTCACCTGTCCCACCTAAAATGACGCCAGCCCAGTCGGTGGCAGGCCTACTCTGGACTCTGGTGATGACGTCGCTTGACGCAGCCAGAATTTTAAATATTTATTTCACAAAAATGAATTTGAACGAAACAAAGGTAGTAATTGTCATTGATAATACTTTAGAATATTAATTTTAAAGTATAATCAATCTTATCCTACAATCAATCCCGAAATAAGATACAGTATATATTTCCTGAACACAAATGTTGCCAGACCCCTATATACCTGTACTTGTAAATGTTGCCAACATACAAGTACAGTAGGTAGCTATTCCTGGCATCTACAATGATATTTTTTCTCAGCTGATTACGGCAGACAATGGGATAATTGAGATGGGATGTGAAGTAAAGTATCGTATCAGTGACGTGCAGCGCCTCACCACCTCTGTTACCTCACCGGAACATGGACTACGCTCCTTTGGCAAGACAGTTATGCTAAATGTTCTCACCAAGAATACTGTTAAGTAAGTCATGACAAGTTCTAAAAACAATTGTTATTATGATTACATTTTGTACTGTAGAGAAAGAAAAAGGGAAGTACCTATAGATTCATAAGTGGTTAACTTTGTTACCTTAACATATCTTAACATAATCTTTTACTTTCCCACAGAGAGACTGAGCGAGACAGACCAATAATTGCAGCTCAGTTACAAAAGGAACTCAACATTAGAGTTTTGGAGTGGGGCATTGAAATAGGGGAAGTGGCACTGTAAGTTGACCTGGGATGCTGTGAGAAGTTTACCTGTGACAATTAATGTTTGATGCATATTTTTTCATTCATCGTTCATATTTTCACTTTACACTACTTGTGAGTATGAAAAACTCTGTAACAGTAATTTTACTTCTTGATATATTTTTCTCTCCTTCTCACTATTGCAGGAGCCCAGTCAATATTCTCAAGGAAGCTGAACCCAATAACCCACTGAAGCCCATCATGAATTGCTTTGGTGGTGGTGGTGGTGGTGGTGGGAGTCAAGTTGTGGCACCACCAGGTTCAGCTACTGCCATGGCAGCAGCATCAGCCATGTTCAATCTTCCAGGCATGGGTGACTTCAGTTTCCTTGGACCCACCAACTCCAAGAAAAAATCTGAAGCTATAGGTGATTGTTTAGTGTGTATGCATGTTAGTATGTTTCCAATCCAGTAATCATGGACACACTTTTTGTTCTCATTTACTTTTTGCTTCCCTACAGTAAGATTAAGATGGTATATTATCAGTCTCTTTTTACTCGGTCTTTGATTGTCTCTATATTATTTATTATTCCTTTTGATTACTTTGGTTTTTATAATTTACATGATATTAATTAATGTAATGCTTTTTTCTGGTTTTCATAAGTATTTCTATAGACTGTACATATTATGATTGCTTGTATATTTACCTAACTAGTGCAGTAGTAACATATTGATTAGACTTTATTTTTTATGAATCACTGATAATTTAATCTGTTTACTTTGATATTCAGTATTTAGATCTTGAATTTAGTTGGTGTAAGAAATCTTTGCATTCATTTTCTTATTTAATGTACTATTTTAGTCACTACATATTGGGGTAGAAATTTTTAAACTGTATATCACACTACATACCAGTACCGTACATACCAGTATACCACATACCATCTTACATTTACCCTGTGTAGCAGGACTATTAGTTCCATGATGTCTGTATGCTGTTACTTGCAACTACTATGCTGTTGCTCTGAGGACACACACTTTGTTGACCTAAATTATATTATTAAATAATTGTTAATATTATTAAATAATGGTTTGTTGGGCTGTGAACAAAAAGAGTCATGGGCAAAGTAATGATGATTACCAGTAATGATGGCTCAATATAATGGGAGTCATTATTTCTGGTTATTTTAATTACGTAGCTTATGAAAGCCTTGAATGTGGCCTGTATCTCTCCAGGAATTATGTTGCAGGGAGTTTTGTTACATTTACACAAGTACACTACCATAAATGATTTGTGAAGTGTGACACTCCTTATTCATTATTTATCTCACTGGACCTCCCTCACATTCCTAAAGTGTACTCTTTAGTCTTATCATGCTTGCTTGGCTTACTGCACTGAAATTTATTTATTTTTTAAAATGTTAAGTCTTTGTTAATTATGTTAATAGAGTATTGCACATATCCCATTGCCATGACATCACTACAATGTGTTAGCATGTTTGTAGGATTTTTTGTCTTTGTCAATTTCATGCATGATATTTGTTTTGTTACATACTATCACATTCTGATATTCTTATACTTGTTTATTTTTTTTCCTTTATTATTTTGTGTTTATTGCAGGCATAGATGATGATGGCCTGTACATGAGAAGTGTTCAGCAATTTCTTACAGGTATATAAATATTCTCTTAAGGACTCTTGGTAGAAGTGTTGATGACTTACAGTCTCTATTATTTCTATGAATATTTGATATAGACATTCACAGATTTGTACTGTTATATTTTTGCTTTTGTAGGTGATGTTAAAAGGTTAGATTAATGTGTATTATTATGGTACCCATGGTTTCTATATATCTATCTTACTTTGGGTCATAGTGAGAGTGAACACTACCAGTAATTTAAAAGTACTTTATTATAATGTGGGATCAGAATCCTGTATGGGGCATATTAAGTAAATAATAGATTTTTACATTTACTGGAGTAACAGTTGTTATATGCTTTCAGTAATAATGTTAGGTGCATTGCAATTATAAATTAGAAGAATATTACATCTTGAATACAGATACAAGGAAAATGTAGAAGAATTGGAAGAGTCCATTGCATATAGGTACAGTACAGGAATACTGATTACTGATAATATTTTAATTTCTTTATGATATGAAAAATTTCTGTGTATTATTTTTGACAAACCATGTAGTGTCATGATTTAATTCTTGTGTTTGATTGGGGAAACAGTATCCAGTGTTGTGTGTTTAATGCCATTATTGTAGTAGTTGTTAAGTTTTTCCTTATAGGTATTAAATTTGCTTAAATATCTCTACATAAATCAATGCTAAATAGTTTTTTGTACTTTTTGCAAATTAATATGTAAGTTTAATATTTTTGGATCAAGGAAAATTTTGTCCTTAAAGCATTGTCCTTGTTTTATATAGATTTGTGATATTTTGCCTCCTTGTTTCAAGCCTGCTGTTTCCACTGTTTATTTTGATCCTGCAGAAAGGGTTTGTGTAAAGAGCTGCTTGCCCCCCTACATTAACCATCCCAATCCCTCCCCCTCCCCCACAGACCTGCTGGGGGTATCTGCCGAGGCCACACCTCACCCCCCAGACCATCACCAAACCCCAGGTACTGACCACAACACATCCCACATGGAATAATGGTGATAACATTTAACTGTGGGGTGTGAGATCATCCCAACAAACAGCCACTAGTCATGTGATCATTGCTTTTATGTAACTAGTTGCTCTTACTAAAAGTAATGCTCATTTGCTTAGTGTTCATTCAAAATATCAAGGGTATACTCAGGAAGGTACTGTATACCATTTCAGTTAATATTTTAAATTTCTAAGTTAATCCTACAGTATTTCCAACCAAACAAATCCTGGGAGTTCTTTATCTTCACTGTTTTTATATTGAGTACAATAATTGATTGTCATACTGGGTAGCACCATTTGTTTTCTGACACAGTTGCAGTTTTTTTTTCTATGTTTTAGGTTTCAAGCCTGCTTTATTTTTTGTAACCTTAAGTTTGTGTTTAATTATTCCTTAGGAATAGAATAATTTCTCTGCATTAATATAATTTTGTAGATTAGTGAGAAATCAGTTTGCTGCAGCTGGTTTGTGTTGCTATGGACAATTGATTGTTAATGGGTACAGACTGGTCTGTGTTTTCTACTAGCATTGTACTGAACATTCATTACACACTAAGTCACTCACCTTTCCTCTATACAATTTTCACTTTGTTCATGATTGTCCCTCTTATGGTAATCAGTGTTTATGAATGTCTGTCTGTCATAATGGTATGTACTGTATTTTTAGCCAGTAGTGTATCCATAAAATTTTAGAGTATAGTACAAGTATACAACAACTTGGGGAGGATAAGAACACGGATCTAAAATTTTTGTAATAAAAAAATGTTTTGCTTTTCTGAAAGTCTATAAGACATGTAAGTACGTCCTTGGACTGACTGAATGGGTTTAACATACAGTGTGTGACATTTTATCATTGTTGGAAAGAGACAAACTTTTTCTTTACAACAAATGCAATTTCTTTAATAAGAATGGTATCATCTAAATATAGTGCAGTACATGTACAGTAGCTGTAAAACCTCTTGGTTGTAAAGAGTTGTACTTATGTACGTATATAAATACTGTACTGATAACCACATATAGACAACCCCCGTATTGTACTCAAAGATTTGAGTTTTGTTATACAGTACAGTACAGTATAGGTATGCTTTGGGAATATTATCTTGTGTTTAGGTTTTATTCTGTGTTAGAATAGCTGTAATCTTCTTCACCATATTTCATTGATGAAATAGATTAAGTTACGAGTATCTTCCAACAATAACAGAATGGGAAGTCTGTGTTTAACTGGGTTTACATTACTGTACTTTCTTATTGGTGCTGATCTGTTTACTTTTCTGTAGTGACCAGCAGCCGATCACCTCAGTCCAAGCTGGGGCGCCACCTGCAGGCTCTGATTAGTGGTGCAGGAGGAGCTGACCTTACCCATGGCATCTACCGTCTACAGGTAGAGGGCAGAGATGGAGGCATCTTCATTATCTTCGTTGGCAATGGTGAGTCCACTGTATGATAGTACAGTATAAGTTGAGTAGGCTCTGGAGTAAGTATTGATATGATGAACTCCTTCATGAAAACTCACCATGTACTACAAAACAGCATTGCTTTTGTTATTGTTCCTACACTTTAAATAAAATTTATAAGGGATAATGAAAGTCATCATTTATGTTTAAAAAATAATTATTGAGTAAATGCTTTCATTGTGATAGTTCAGAATTGACATGTCTATGAGAGAGAACTGACAAAGTTGGGTTGCTCTTACAGAGTTGTAGCAAACAGTATATGAGAATATTAAGTGTCTATATGGAGGGTAAGTAAGTATGTGTGGTGATGGTGGTGTGGATGTTACATTGACTTGCCGGTATATGAGAATATTAAGTGTCTATATGGAGGGTAAGTGAGTATGTGTGGTGATTGTGGTGTGAATGTCACACTGACTTGCCAGTTTGGGTTGTGAATTGATATGAATAATCTTAGATACAATATTGTATTTCAAAATATACATAATCAATATCCATTTATTAAAGATACAGTTTAGGTAAAAAGCCAACTCCATTGACCTTGCTTCCTTGCTACTCATTCTGATGTAGAAAAATTTGGTGTAAAATTTCTAAGAAGTCATGCAAAGTATTTCTGGGCACAGAAACAATTTTTCTGGTTTAGAGTAACAAGGTTTTATGGGAGTGCTTTGCTAAATACCTTATGATATTTATGGTAAAGTTTGTGTACATTTCTCCCTATTTCATGGCCAGCATAATGAATTATCAGTCCTTCAACTTTCATTAGCTAAAAGTATAGTACAGTTTAGTTTGTAGTAATTGTGGCAGCATGTTGCATGTTTTGAATGTTCTAGTGTTTGTATTTTAGTGAAATTCAAAGCTGATACTACCATACACTACATGTACTTTGTGATGGCAGGAAGGACAATAATATGACCTCTGGTATGTAGCTGTACCCACAAAACTATTACAATTATCATCATCAGTTTTGTAGGACCTGGACACAGAGTATGCAACAATAGCAATATTGTATCAATTAAGAGATTGATATGTAGCATTACTTTTGCAGTTTATTTAGTAGAAGAATTATGAAGTGTGAGATGAATATAGGCCTTGGCTTCTAGTCTACCATATGAACCAATACACTTATCATATTGATACAGTTACTACAGAAAAAATGTTCTCAACATGTATGTTTGTAACACCTGCAATATGTATGTTACAACATTTTATATAACTTTTGTATTTATATACTGTAATTGAGAATAGTTTCATCAGTTGTTTTCTTAGTTATGATTTTATATTTTATGCTACTTATAGTATGTGTAAGTTCACAAATGAGGCAAGGAAGATGTCCTCCATTGATACCATTACTCACAAGATACCATCCACAATGTTGAGAAAGTTAAAGTGATGTGGACAGGAGTTAATAACTCCATCCTGTTTGCAAGATGTTGAAAATAACTTGACCTTGTGTGGAGTGCAACATTGATGAATTTACAATATTTCAAAGAGAAATCGTAAGATGTGTTAGATTGCAGCTTATTGGATTGCAGCTTTCCACAAGCAAGAGATACTGCATAGAATGAAGCAACTGTAGTTTTTATATGGTGAGTTGAGTTAAATTGTAGAGGAATGTACACCTCGGTCTCATATAGAACGTGTTCACATAGAACGATTCTCGTATAGAACGAGCGACC
This sequence comes from Petrolisthes cinctipes, assembly GCA_033782935.1. NCBI lineage: Eukaryota > Metazoa > Arthropoda > Malacostraca > Decapoda > Porcellanidae > Petrolisthes > Petrolisthes cinctipes. Next base: position 33,692 of record JAWQEG010005688.1, read on the forward strand.
AAAATATTAGCTTAAAATTATTTTACAAAACGATTGCATCCTCATATAGAACGGGTGGCGAAAATAAGTGAAGCAAATCCGAGGAGTTCTTATACAAAACGAGCGAAATCATAATGAACGTGTCAGAAAATTATATCACTGGCGTCTGTACAGTGGGTGAATGTGTTCCCGCCATGCCTCCCGCTCCTTTCCACTACCCAGTGTTGCCAGGTGCAAGGAAATTTGTCTGTTTTAGGGGATTTTGAAATCCACACGGGGAAATTATATAAAGATTGTTCAAAAGTAACCAGGGAAAGTCTTACCAGAAGAAATACCAAAAAGACCGTCAAAGTTCAAGAGTAAACAGGAAATTATTGAGGCATAAAGGGAAATTCTAAAGTTGAAGTTAGAGAAATTTCGTGTTTGACTCGCTCGTTTTTAGTGATTACGAGTTAACCACCAGCTTCAACACTCAGTCATGCCAGGTGGTGCATTTACAAAATGGAAGGCCATATCCTTCGATATAAACAAGGAAGTTATTTCTCGGAAAGAGAAAGGAGAAGGAAACACCAGCGTATGGTTAATAAAAGAAAACAAACGATGATCACGCACTATCTCCCCCCTACCACCTCCACCGCCACGGATGCCGCCGACTCATCTCAGTCACATGAGTCACCTGCCAAAACCTTAATACGAATTGTAATATGCATTTTACATACATCCCTGTAGGATTAAGGCAAGAAAAACCTTGAAAAGTATTTTATGTTAATTTCAGGGACAATTTTGGTGATTGATCGACCAAATGTGATTTTCCCCATAGGTTACGTGTATCACATAGAACGACGTCTTCTATCGACCTATTGGACGTTCTATACGAGACCGAGGTGTATTTTGTTGTGACTACAAAAATCAGTTTTATAATATTTATGAGATTTATGTGCAGATGAGGAAGGTAGCTGTTTGCCATGCCTGATGTTGTTGTTGTGCCTTGTGGCATGGAACACCAAGTTAAATAATTAAGATTGGTGTTTTAGATGTGGAAGTTCTGATTGGTGTATACTTTCAATACCTTCAGATCATTATATGTTGAAATACAATGTCAGTTCAACATTGAATTAAAAATAAAAATGAAAGACTAATGGTACAGATACCTATCTCTCATGAAGCAAAGTTTCTGCTGTTCATTATAATTATACTAAGGAACATAGATTGTATGTCTTTGATTATTAGTTGCAGTGTACTTCTACTCTTAAGCTATATTAGAAATTGATGTTTATGTATAAAGATCACATGGTACTGTATATACCAGTTCATTAATTTATATACTTGAATTTAATTGTTTTTAAAGATGTATATAAGAATATTGAATTGTAATAATAACAGTTAATTGCCATAGCCTTGTGTATTGTGAAGTACACAACCACACACACCTACAACACAACACACATTACTTGAAGACTTTATTGGAAAGTCCCATCCAGGTTATGGCCTTCCTTAGGGTCTCAGCTTGAGGAATGACAACACCAACAATAATTAAGTTATTGATTCCTTGTTATGGCTGAGGCACACATGTCAGTTTACCTTACCTGTACAATATCTAGGGTTTGATAGTGGGAAGAAGATTAATGTAAATATGGGTGGAAAAGATAGTCCATATACTATACATGATTTTTTTTTACAAACCATTACAGTATATACATAACATTTTTAGTGACTTCTGATATTGTGGTTGTCAGAAAACAGATAAAACTTACCATACCATTTACAAGTTGCACAGCAATGTACCTTCTACAATGTGACCACAACATAAACATTTGGTGTGTAGATCTGAATTGCGTAGAGAACAAAGTGAAATTTATCAATGAAGAGCACAGGTACTTACTGTATTTTTATTATTGGCATAGTTTTGCATATTCTTTTTTTTATCAGAGGCAAACTGTTAATCATCTTGCAGGTGTGCGTCAGGTGGTGGAGGGTGACATATCCAAAGTGACTCCTGATGTTGCTGTGACCATCTCAAAGCAGGACCTGATGGCTATCCTGGAAGGAACACTGGCCCCACTACAAGCTTACCTGTCTGGTCACCTCACCGTCCAGGGCAATGTGCAGATGCTTATGGGCCTCGAGTCTCTCCGCCAGGGCAGTAAGGAAAAGGACATTGACGACATTTTTATCGTTTAGCACAAGGAATATTAGGCATTCAGAATAAATGTGACAGAGCAGTGTTGATGCTTAGCCCGTATAAATACTGAAAGGTTTTGTTAGTTGCCAAATTTTGACAGCTGCTCTGCTGGAGGAAACTACTGTTTTAAAACTTTTTTACAAGAAAATTTTTATCTAGTCCCTGGATACTAGTAGTGTTTTAACACTTCCTCTTTGAAAGGAACGTGAAATATTATCATATTACATACCTTTGACTGTTAAAGGTAATTATCTTTTATTAATTAAGAAGAAATGTTAATTAACATTAGTATTTTAGCTATTCTAGATATGCAATGATATATTATTTCCAGTACCCAGTTGAAATTAACTTATAAAAGAGAAAAGTAAATTATACAGTAAGTTGTGGCATTTTCTATATAACACCCATATTAATAAATATAGCAGATTGGTAGACTCCAGAACTACCACAATGCCTTGTTGATAATAATACAGAGTAGATCCATTTTATTATGTTATGCCTATTACTGCACATAAGTTTAAATTTATAGACAACCACTTACCCAACTTACACTGCATTGTGCATGATGATATTCCAGTCAAAAAGACAGATTGGATTACAGATAATTTAGTATCATATTTCTACATAAGATCATAAGAAAATAAAAGTAATGTTGACAGTTCTATATATTATGGGAGATAAAATGAAGATGACAGCATGAAGCTTTATGATACAGTACCATGGGATATACAATATATCTATGTGAATCATGGTGTTTATACATACAACTTGTTATTTATAACAAAAAGCTGTGCATGCAATCTTATTACTCATACATCTTTAAATTTTTCATATATACAGTAGTTTGAGTTTTTATCTACAAAAAGCATTTTGCATATCTTCAGTCTTCTATTAGCTCAGTATTTGTGCATTATGATGATCATGTTATAGGACTGTAATCAGTGGAAACTTGCTTGGTATTTCTTCCTACAGTTTGAACTTGGATTGATTTTAAATATATGGAAAACTATACTTTAAGGGGAGATTCTCTTGATGGTAAATTGGAGGGCTATCAAATCCTCCAAACTATGACACAAAACAACAGATTCCCTATTATTGTAATACCATTGACGGCATCTGTTTTCTGGTATAGTTAGGAGGAATCAGTAGCCTTCCAATTTACTAAAAAGAGAATTTCCCCTTAAGTCCTTGTACTTGTCATTGTACATAAGCCATGTACTGTACCCATTGTGTCACCTTAGTGAGGTAACTTCTTACAATGGTTCTCTATGTTTCATGCACAATTTAGCCTTTGAACGACTGGATTGTTTCTTGTCACGTTTGTGACTTCTCCGGGCATAAAATATTTGAAGTATATAAAGATATTGTTCTTTTATATTTTAAGTACTGTACTGTCATTAAAAAAAGAACATGGGCAATACCAATACAGTTCTATATATTCATGTTTTGTACTGTAGTGAAATTTATGTTAATGTAAATTTACCTATTTTCACATGCTTAATCCTTTACTGTCAAGTGTTATTAGATCTTGTTAGTACAGATAAGCAGAGGCTGAAGTAATTTGTATTGAAGATATAAATAGCAAGCCAATGCCTATGAAAATATTTATTAATTGTTTAATAGATTAATAGAACAAATACCAGTTTCCCTGTCTTTGACTGAATAGGGCTGTACAATCGCCAATTATTTTTCTGACCACACAAAATACTGTAAATGAATATATTATGAAAGCTAACACAATTGTGTTACAAAGTAAATTATAGAAGTTGTATGACCTATATACTGTACTGTCCTTTAGTGAATATAACTCACACTATGTTTAGTACAACTGTGCATAAGCCTATTTAAATATATGCCACATTCAAGGTAAACCTGGATATACTTTAAATATGGGGGCCTGTATTTGTTTACTGATATCAGATCAGTAGTTTTACCAGTAGTGTGCACTCTTTTATAATTTAATATTACAGTAAATCACATTTTGAATGTGTGGCATTGAGTCAATCCAGATTTGCCTTGCTCGTATGCATTGATTTTGCTTGTTTAAATGTTTAGGAGAATACATAACTGATTGATATACTTGCTCAAAGGGTCACTCATTGGTTAGCTGTAGATAATGTGATGGTTGAGAAAATTGCTGCTATGATGGTGGTCATGAAAGAAATTATAAATAATTTCATAATATTTATTTTCTCAATCTTTTGATTCTTTGCCTATTAGAAATCCTCAATTTACTTGGTCAATGAAAGGATAATAAAGGCGGCCAGGTTGTGTAATGACTATCAAGAAGAGTTACTGTACAGAGTGATATAGATGACAGTTAATTTACTACACATTCCTTCTCATGTTCTCCAGTATTGGTTGTAGAATACTGTACTCCAGTATTGTTATGTTTTCCTGCTTGTTTATTATACTCTTCTTAATAGAGTTTTTCACATATATAAAGTAGTTATAATTCATCACTGCATTTTGAAATATAATTGCATGCAATATTTTTATTATGTAGTGTAAGTTAGTTAATACATTCAGTCACAACATTCAGGCTTTAACTGGAAGGATGATAACTGTATTAAACTCTTTTTATTTAACTTTCTGAATTTTTAACAAAATATATAGTAATACTGTATATAGGACTGATGTGCAGTAGATTGTATGGTACTGTCATAAATTCATGGATAGGAAAACAATAACTCAATTATTACATTAATATTGTAATGACATTCAGTTTAACATCTCCCAGTGTACTTATTCTCCAAGTGATTTTCATTTCTATGTTTCACACTGTGTTATTGACTTTAAATAAGTACTTCAAGTAAATGTACGTCTATTTTCAAAATTGATATAGTTAACTCCTATGGAGGTATAAAAGTTACCAATCACAGTTCTTGATATACATTAAAGCAAGAGCTACTGTATACTGTATAGAGCACTGACTTTAACAATGGAAGTGCAATTTTACATTCCCAAATATTGTACCTTGCTCCATGATACAAGGCATATTTTTAACATAGATATGAGTATCTTCTGATTAAGCCATACAGTTGTTTCAGATGGTCCTTAATAAATGGATAGTTAGGCAGTGTACACTCAACCCTCGGCTATCACATTATAAGGCTATCACGCCTATATTAAAAGCTGTCAATATACCACTATTGTGCACAAATAGATGGCTATCGTGCAACCAAAATGATCAAAAATAAAAAATTTTGAACACTGCCCAGCATGGGTAGATTCACTCCATGATTGGTTGTGATGTCAGAGCCAGCCGAGTGCTCATTGGCTGAACAATGATAGCGACAACAATAGCTTTTTTGTGAATGAACAATGGTTAGCGTACCCCCACCCCGTCCTTCTACCATTGACCAATGTAATGCTGCTGCATCAGACAGGGAAATCAAGAAGAGGAAGAATGTTACTTTTGCCAAGTACTGTAGTGGGAAATATTGAAGTTGATTGATGGAGGCCAAATGAAACAAAGTTCAGCCAAGAAATATAACATTAATGAATATACCATAAGGGGCATCTACAAGAACCAGGAACACATTAAGAAGCAGTTTATTTTTATTAGCTCTGTTCATGTTCATTTTAAGATAATATGTGAACAAAATGGTCAAAATTGGGGATAATAAGAGCTTGTGGCACCAATTATAATTACTCCCATAAGTTTTTCAGTTACATTTTTGGCTATGGAACCAGTTGGGCGCAATAGCCGAGGGTTGAGTGTATAGGAAATGTTTCATAGCATATTTTAGTACCGGTATTATATTTCATTAATCTTAACACCTTATATTGTACAGTAATAGTTCAGCTTCACCTACTGGTATTGAATTGAACTTTGAGAAGACAGTACAGTGGTTGAATCAGAGACAGACCTACTGTGCTGTACTGTACCTTGGTTGAGTTGGTTGTACAGTATTTGAATTAATCATTCATGTTTTTTTGTACTTAACAATGATCTCTACTTTTACAGGTCCCGGATAACCAGAATCCTAATTATCCAGGACCCTCTTTATCTCCATTTTAATCATCCTGTAGCGGCGCACTTACCCCTTAATTGCAACTTCTCTTATCACTTCACTGTATAGTTAATGAAAGTTTGTGAATCACACCTTTTTATTATGCAGCCTACTGTATGTAGAGATTACAATCACTATTTGTCCTTAATTACTTATATACTGTATATTGTAAAATGGATTTGTAGTTATGGAATGCATCAGAATGGTGGTGTGGTGTGAAGATGATACTGTGTCTAGTTATTCTGATACAGTACCCTAATGGAAAACCTTGTGATATTGTATTGGCAATGAACAAATTGTCCTTTAAATTTAGTTCATTTAGCCCTCTCTTTGGGAGTGGGACTTTTTTCATGTATGCCAAATACTCTGAGCTGCTCTTGTCTGCATAAAAAAAAAAAGTAGAATACAGTAGATTATTCTGTTATAGAAAACCTTGGATTTTCTAGATCTGTGTTGTTATGTTTGTCAGGATATGTATAGATGTTTAAAATAAGTATTTTATACTGTGAGATGATATTGGTTTTAATGTTGTTTACTCTAGTCACTTGTTATGTAAAATGTGAAATGACAATGTGTGCACTGTTCATTAATACCTCAACATTGTAATTATGAATTTGCTAAAATATGTATAAGTGAGTGAACAGTGGCATTACATTGTCTGCAAGTAATTACAAAAGTGTATGTACTGTAGTTGAATGTTAATGAATAGTATTCCTGAAATATTGTTTTAGGTACAATACTGATATTAAATTTATTCCACCTATATATATATACTAATTTTACTAATAATTGTACAATTTTTATATTGTGTTTTTTAGTATACAATGAGAAAATCAGTGTGTCTGAAAAAGAATGACAAATACTTAGTTGCCACATAGGTCCTGAATGTCTTGGCAAAGTCCTACAGTTATACTATAGTGAATGTAATACAGTACATCACTTGCAAAATCTGATAAAAGGGACTCATGGTTTTAACTGCAATTAATGTGCTGGTAAGTTAATACATTTTTTTATAATTGCACTTTTACAACACCTTCAAACTGGAACTTGCATGGACTTGGGTATACAGAAATTGCTGTATACAGTACTTTTACTATATGACAGTTCTGAATACAAATTCTGTGGACTGGCATAATGTACAGTGTACTGTACTGCAAATATTAGGAAGAATGGCCTTATTCATTATGAATTAGCATTAATCATTTTGTTCTGATTTGGTAACTTTTCTATGAAAAGTTAATGATCCAAAAGCTTATAGTCATGAAGGTATGGATTTTTTTGTGGGAAAAATTGAGCCTGTGCTTTACAAAGGTTAATGTATTGTAAATGTGCATGACATTACAAGTTATTACTATCTCCAGTCTGCTATTCTTTGTCTCATCTATATCTATATTATTTATGAATCACGAATTTGCACAAAGTCAAACATATCAAAAAATCTTCTATTGTGTACAAATGTAGAGATCATTTAATAAAGATCACATTGCACAAAGTATGGTTTGCTTTTCTGGCTGGTCTTGCAATTAGCACTCATAGTATGGTACAGTAGTATGGTAGATGAAGTCATCAATATATATGCACAAGTAAAATTTTGATTTTGCATGTAATATTATTAATATAAGATTACCGTATTGCACCCCTTGCAAAAAGTCTTGCAACCATGTGACACACAGACAAAAACACATGATAAGATTGTACTGTACCTACCACCCAAGTAGTACCTGATAGTCCACCCTGTTCAATATAACAATCTGCAGATGGTTCATTTGGGAATCAGATGATTTCCTTAGTACCACTAAAACAGCCACAGATTATTACACACTGGTTGTGTGACAAATTTCTTTGTGCATTGTTGCCTAGGAGCAGTAGGCTGTAGCTACATTATTTTCTCTCTTTCTCCTGATAATTGTATCAGCTAATGCTGGGCGAGTGTCACACTCCAGGACCATTTGCTAGAACTTGCTGGAATGAGTTATCACTCCATATGACTTTAGGACCACTGTACTTTTACCAGTTACAATATTTGTGGGCAAAATCAAATTGAGCCTTCCATAATTTGTTAGTGAGGAGAGGTTTCTTGGCTGTGTGGTGACGATACAGACTCTTAACTGTCAATGTTCTTTGACATGATGTGTAGGTGTTTTTATTGTAGCTGTGTTGCTGTTTACATGGAGTCTTTAGTACCACTCTACACAGAACATTGTGTAGCCTTCCAAGTCCTTTTGCTGAAATGGCCAGGATGTGGAATTTGTTGACTGCAAACCTTGATACAGTATGCAGACTTGTACCCTAGAATTATTGCAGGATTGCATCAGCAGTGCTGCAGTATTTTACTCTTCAGTTTTGTAATCTGATGCTTTTCTTCGATTGATATGTTAATTCCAGGCATCTTGCATAAAATTTGTATTAGCTCATGTACTTTATACCAGTACATAAACAAACCAGGGAAAGGTACACGGCATGCAAATCCTCTCTTGTTTTATACCAGTTCCTCAAACACTGACTGCCTCGAGATGTTGGGCATGAAGATTGAACCACAAAAAGTTAGCTAAATAACACCAGATAAGAATAGGTCAAAATTAACTGGAAACAAAATTCTTGCAATAAAAAATGTCCCTTTCTCAGAGAGATACCTGTCATAATACTCTTTGTGGTGGTGGATGGGTGTTCAGTACTGTGAAAAAGTGGTGATCTTACTAGGGCTATATATAATTTTACCATGCACATTATTATTGTAAATGACAGGAAGAAAGGAAGCATTAAACAAAATTCAGTAGGAGTCGGCATTTTTCAGATTGATGTCAGAACTGAAATTGCAGTAAAATTACAGTATAAATTGATGGAGATAAAAAAGAATGAATTCTTGTATTGAATGTATGTATATTGAAAGGTGCACTAAGAACATTTAAGTAGGGTAATATATGTCTGTAAACTGTTGGGAGTATGAGAGCTTGAGTTGGTTATTATTGTTATTGTTGCAACTCCAGTTCACATGGATGTGAATTCATCTTCCGACAAGAAACTGGTGACTTCCACTGGTTTCTCTCAGACATGAGATCTTTTGCATGGTACTCCCAGTGGACAATAGAAAATTCATTACCAGTGGGGATTTAACCATTGGAACTTGGTAAGGATATTCAGTCATATTTTTGTGTAAAGGTTATGCAGAAATATCATGTGTTTAGTAACTGCATATCTGTCTTGTGATAATGATATTTTGCCATAGGGGATTTTGTATTAGTTGTAGTCTGCTGGTATTACTTTTTTTTTTTTTGAGAGTTGAATGATGGTTACATACAGTCTGGTAAGGTATACTTTAATTCTTTGAGAAGAGTGTAATCTTGAATTGTTTGTTTTTATAGTAAAATTATGCTTATAAAGATTAAATCATTAGCATATGAACAAAATTTTTTTGTATTAATATCAGTTAATTTTTCTTATCCAAGTCACACCATTGTTTCACATGAGATCCATGGGAAATGAATACTAGTACATGTAGTTAGATATACTGTATCAAGGTAGGTTCGAAGTACAGTATTATGGGATGGATTTGGGTATATTCCTTACTGATACAATGTATTTGTTGTGCCATGCAGATTCGGAGGTGTCCATGCCTGCAGCTGTCCACCAAGCCTGTCCTCACCTGTGATTCACCAAAGAAAAGACAAAAATTAAGATATCAAGGCACTCTAGTCAGACGAAAACGTTTGGAAACATCATAAAGAAGACATTTAGGGGCTGATGTGTGTTATTACTGTTTCTACAACAATTTTATCCTCATGATGACTGTATAGTATATGTTCTGCTGAAGTTTTTGCACCTCTGAACCTATCCTTTTGTCCGGAACTTAGTCGGGCAGTAAAAAGAGGGACCATTATAACTGACTATATGATAACCCTACCCAGTGTAACACATTCCTACTTTCCTTGTGGATGAAACACTATTTTATAGCAGATTTTTCACAAGTTCTGTAGTGATTTAATAGTTGTGTAGTGTCACAGTCCTCCTTCACATTCACATAATTACCATTTCAATGCTACAGGAATGGCTTGTAACACAAATACATACAGAGGAGTTAGTACAAATACTGATCTAGTTTTTAAATGCATATTTCCACTTGTGTTGTCTTAATCTCTTGACTATGAGGGTTTCTGTAAGCTGTATAGCTGAGAACATGTGAGTTTAAAAGTTGAAATTAATATAGTATAAGTGTGACCCATTTCAATGGGTATTCTGTCCTTCCTTGTGTTTTTTCTGATTTCTTTCTTCCATCCCCTGGTGAAATGTAACTCTTCCACATATTACAGGTTGTATTTATGTAATCAGATGGCCTCTCAAGAATATACTTAGTACCTACCACATGATTTTCTTACTATCTATCTATAGCTCTGATGCCTCGTTCCCTTCGGGAACTCCCCCCAAGGGGGTGGCCACAGCAGAAGTGTCTCCAGTTATCCCTGTTCCAACACTCCCTCCTTACATTGTTAAACCCTGTTACTGTATAGGAAAAACTATATTGATATTGAGTTTTATATCTTCACATATTTTAGTATTTCCACATAGTGTTTACTGATTTATTATAAACATCTTTAGAATAACTAAATACCACATGGCCTTGGTGCCTATATGACAACAGCAACAATACAGTATTATAGTGTTGTTACCAGTTAGTAGGATCATATTATGCTATTGTATAGTGACTTTCCCACATATTATTGTTAGATGAAATATTGTGGGAAGAAACCCTCTTCCAAATGACTGGTACTAGTATCTAATATGTCACATGCTGTTGTGGAAAATGACAAAGCCAGTGACATAACTCTCATATGCTTAGTTACGATAAAGGTATCAATTTTTCCAACTATGATTAACAATTCCTTCCTCATAACTTTAGGTTGGATCTACAATATTGTACTGTAAATATTCTATGCATTGAATTTACCTCTGGCACTAGTTTTTAGAAACTTAAAAGCAATATTAATAAAAATTGAGGTGATATAAGGATAAAATATATGTGATGTGGCTTTTACTTTAGTTTAAATGATATACAGTATTGTACTATATGTGTAGATTATATTGCATCATTTGCAGCTAATTCAAGCCTAAAGATGCCATATAGGTCCTATTTTCAGTAGGGGGGTATTTTTTCTACATGTTAGTGATAGTATAGCTATGTTCATTTCATTAACATTCATAGAAACATACTTTCTGGATTGAAAACACTTGTTATGGCTTATCACAGAAAATAATTCTTTACCTCATATGAAATGAATTCATAAAATCAATTTGGACTGAAAAATACTAGCAGACATTCTTGTAATATTGTTCTCCTAAGTTAATAGGGTAATGAAATCTTTGAGGATTAATCTAGTGCTCCTTTGGACAGTGAATTTATAATAAAATGTGTGTAGAATGTCTGAAGAGAAGTGTGCATAACTAGCAGACCTAGGCTATGTATTTAGCTTATTTTATTTAAGAAATATTCAATTCAGGTTTGTCCTCTTTGCATATGCTTTGAGTTACTGTTGTGGAAGAGTAAATTAATGGATAATGATGAGTCTTGTTGCTGTTTGCCTACTTACTGCTCAATATTTGTAACTTGGTAACCTTTATCAGTACAGTACTGTAGTATGAAACTTCTTAACATTAGATGATATCTCACACAACAAAAATTAAATAAACACTCTCAAGTTACAGTATATATATTTTTTCCTTAAATACCTTGTATATAACTGGATAAAAATGTACTGACAGAAAATTCCTTTTATAGAATCAATACCTATATAGTATATTTTGCATTTGTTTTATGATATGCTAAATGATTTATGATATGGTGCACACGATGGCTCCATAAAAAGACAACAGAGCCGTCGTACCGGTACCATGCCATCGTATGCACCATCAATGTATTTGCATACGGACCCTTTAAATATTTTATTGAAAGAGTTGTAAATGATGTGTTGTGTTGGACCATAATCAAGAACATTCGTGGTACAGGTAAGATGGCTCCATAAAAAGATAACAGAGGCTTGTACTGGTACCACGCCATCGTATGCACCATGGATGTTCTTGAATACGGCCCTTGGTTTGGTGTGATGGTAGACAGTGGGCCATATTCAAGAACATCTATGCCATGATGCCTAACCTGGGCAAACTACCGGGATATAACCGGTGTAAAGTATCATAAAGTGACCGGGGCAAATTCCCGGCACCTAGCCGGATGTGGTAACACTACGCGGCCATTATATTTTTTTTTAGTCCAAAATCGCCAAAAATAAAAAAACCTTCACGTTTTGAAACACGCTGATTCAGATTCTGCAATAATATTTTTTTTTTTCGATAAATTAAAAAATAATGTTCATTCGATATACTTCAACAAGTCATTATACCATGGGTACGTATCCATCATGTCAGTTTTTATTGGCCAATACCAAGCCTCTCTTAACTTCTTATTTAATTAAAGACAGTGTTCGTATTCCACTCATGCGCTTAGACAGTTGGACGACAAAATGATGCCTTTGGATGATTCGGTTCTATTTGTTCATTTCGGCTCTGCACCATAAATACAAATAAAAAAATTCTTATTTTTTTGTAATATTATAATAAAACATTAAAGCTAAAGATACATCAAGTATTACATATTATTTACTTTGTGAAATATGATAATAATTACATTATTAAGGTCATGGAGCCGATACGAATGTGTATATAAAATTATAACAGTGTTGCAACATCCGCGGTTTCAAAGCCCAATTTGGCTACTTAGTCTGAATACCCACACCATCATTTTCCTTGATTTGTTTAATTAAAATTGGGGCTATTTTGGAATAGTTTAGGTCGTAGGGTTAAAAATGTCTACAATTTGATGACTTATTTAAATATGCTTTACATGTCTTAGTATCAATATCACGAATTAAAGACTGATATCCATAACAACATATGTCAGAAATTGCTGTCAATTATATTACATATGTAATAAACTTACTCCACTGTCATCAAAGTAATAAAAGAAACATATACAAATATCCTACATACATTTTCATCTTCAGATCAGCAGCCTATTTTATTTGGGTGAGTAGTCTTTTCAACGGCACATATCTTATTGTTTATCCTTTGCTATAGTTCCATGACTCTTCCTTTAATTTTGTTCTTTTTTTACTTTATTTTATCTTGATTTACATAAGTTATATATCACTGATTTTTATTCTATCAATTGACAGCATAATATAATTGGGCGGTATTGGGCGATATTTTGGGCTACTGCCGTTACAGCTCACTTCGACTTGGCTATAATAAACCTATTGGCAACACTGATAACTGTAACTTCTGGCAACACTGACAACAAAGCCATCTGGCAACACTTATAGTTTAGTTTACCATTCTGAATAGCTGTCACCCACGGTATAATGACTCTATAGTTATTATACCGTGGCTGTCACCAACAGGAAAGATTGTTTTAGACAACACAGAGATAAGGTTATAACAAAAGCTGGTAAATATTGAATGAATTACCGTTATTGCGTACGGTTTTTCTACCTTCATTACCCACTTATTTAGACCATTCTAAGACTATTTTCTTCTATGGCATTTCCTCTGCAAATGCCCCATTTCCAAGATAGGGCATATTCAAATGGGGCACTTTGAAATTAGCCTGACCTTACCTGACCTGACCTAACCTAACCTAGACCGCATCAGACTACTGGGACCTAACCTGGGCAGACTACCGGAACCTAATCTGGGCAAACTACCCGGAAATAATCGTGATAAAGTACAATAAATGACTTGGGCAAAATACTGGGACTCAGTCGGATCTGGCAACACTGCTGCAAAACGGTAATTCTTTCAATAAATACCCTGACCTTACCTAACCTAACCTAGACCGCATCAGACTACCGGGACCTAACCTGGGCAAACTACCGGGAAATAATCGTGATAAAGTACAATAAATGACTGGGGCAAAATACTGGGACTCAGCCGGATCTGGCAACACTGCTGCAAAATGGTAATTCTTTCAATAAATACCAGCAATTAGTCATTGGGAAGACTTATTGGAAAAGTGTAGCATTGCCATCGCTGCTATATGGTTCAGCCGTGCTTGGGTTCACAAAGGGAGAAATTGAAAAATTGCAGAGAATTGAAAATACAGTGTACAGAACCATACTTAGTGCCCCAAGATATGCACAAGTGTGTACCCTGAGAGGAGAAGTGGGAGCGAGTTCAATGGAAACAAGAATAAAAGGAAATCAGGTGAAATACATTAAATACATCCATACCACCCCCAATGATCTGATGAGGAAAATAATGGAGGAAAACAGGGAAGGGCTACACAACTACTGGATACGCTCCACAGAAGAATTTGCAAAAAAAGATAGACAACATGACATACAAGGAGATAGAACGGAAAATAAAAACATGGGATAGTGAAAACTGGAATTAGGGTATTTATTGAAAGAATTACCGTTTTGCAGCAGTGTTGCCAGATCCGGCTGAGTCCCAGTATTTTGCCCAAGTCATTTATTGTACTTTATCACGATTATTTCCGGGTAGTTTGCCCAGGTTAGGTTCCGGTAGTCTGCCCAGGTTAGGTCCCGGTAGTCTGATGCGGTCTAGGTTAGGTTAGGTCAGGTCAGGTAAGGTCAGGCTAATTTCAAAGTGCCCCATTTGAATATGCCCTATCTTGGAAATGGGGCATTTGCGGAGGAAATGCCATAGAAGAAAATAGTCTTAGAATGGTCTAAATAAGTGGGTAATGAAGGTAGAAAAACCTTACGCAAAAACGGTAATTCATTCAATATTTACCAAAAAGAAGTAGAAGAAAAGAAAACACTAGGAATTTATGGTAAATGGAAAGGAAATGTCAAGGAAGAGAAGAACATATACGATAACAGGCCGGCATCAGAAATAATGTACAGGGCAAGGACGAATAATCTACAGTTAGAAGACAGGAAAAGACATGAGGGTAAAGAAGTTAAATGTATAATGTGTGACTATAGAATAGAAGACCTAAACCACTTTATGCTTTGGTGCCCGGCATATGAAGAGGAAAGAAGAAAGGATGGACATTTCCAAAGACCGTACATCGAATGAGAAGAAAAGCTAATAGGATATCTACTGTTTAACGGGAATATAAGCATCTCGACAAAAGAAACAATATACAAATTCTGGAAAATAAGAGAAAGGAATCGAAAAGAAGACGAGGACAGAAATGGAGGAAAAAACTGAAAAAGGAATACCAGACGAAGACCAAGATAGTACATCAGGGAGTGTCGACGCAAAGACCATACTCCCGACTACCAACTGAACTGAACTGAATCTCAATGCGTGGACGGCTGCAGAGAAATATTTTGGTATTTATTTGAATTTTAAGGGCATTTAAGGGTCTTCTAAGGGCTCGGGGTTATATTAAGGGTTAGTTAAGGTCATATAGTAAATTATTAGGGGCCACAAATAAGGGTAAGTTGGAGAAATAAGGGATTTTAAGGGTTAAATAAGAGCGAGTCGTGATGGCGGTGGTAGATTCTGTTGCGATAAATATTAGAATTTTTTTTTTTATTATTTTAAGGGCATTTAAGGGTCTTCTAAGGGCTCAGGGTTATATTAAGAGTTAGTTAAGGGTATATAGTAAATTATTAAGGGCCGTAACTAAGGGTAACATTATTAAATAAGGGATTTTTAAGGGTTAAATAAGGGTGGGTGGTAATGGCGGTGGTAGATTCTGTTCCGATAAATATTAGAATTATTTTATTTTTTATTATTGGTAAATATTGCGATTATCTGCGTCCTCGATTTTCACACTTTCTGTCAACCGAAATCGCCCATTTGTTTTCCCTTTTTATTTTGGAGACTGTTATATTATGTTGAAATAAGTAAAAACATGAATAACATTTGTATGTATTTACTTTGAAACGGGAGTGCAGCTTTCCTTGCGGGTTCCCAACTTCCCGCCACTGCGTGCAGTGTTGCCAGATACAGGAATACTTCCATATTTTAGGCAAATTGTGTCCACACTTGGGAAATCCAATGGCATTTCGGTATTAGTACAGAAGTGGACCTTACTGTATAATAGATATTTTACTGTCATTACCCACTATTTTGGACCATTCTAAGACACTTTTCTTCTATGGTTTTTCTTCCTCAAATGCCCCGTTTTCGAGATATGCCCCATTCCCAATACCCATAGAAACATGGGGGGCCCGATGGGAATCAGGGGTTGACGGGTGGGGGAAACACGCATTTTACTATTGTTCTGCCTTTATAATACACTTCCTACCTTAATTTACGTCGTATACTATATATTACTCACCAATTTATTTCATTTCATTACAGTCTGCAGCAGTGTTGCCAGATCCGGCTGGGTCCTAGTATTTTACCCCTGTCATTTATTGTACTTTATCACGATTATTTCCCGGTAGTTTGCCCAGGTTAGGTCCTGGTAGTCTGATGCAGTCTAGGTTAGGTTAGGTCAGGTCAGGTAAGGTCAGGCTAATTTCAAAATGCCCCATTTGAATATGCCCTATCTTGGAAACGGGGCATTTGAGGAAGAAAAACCATAGAAGAGAGTGTATGTTGTGTTGTTGGTGAGTTTAGTTGTGTGCGTTGCAGTCTTCCATAATGTGTTTAATAGAATGGGGTGTTGTGTTGCATCCTGGACAGGTATCTACAATGGCTCCATCCAGCTTCTTCTGATATGTCAGAAGGGCCGGGTGATTGCCACACTGCAGCCTGGCCAGGTGGACTCTGTCCTCATGGAGAAGGGAGGATTCAGATGGGTGGATGTCAGGAGGTCGTGCAAGCAGACGAGTGTTATTTTTGAGTGTTTGGATGGACTGATGAGTGATTTGAGTATGGATGTGTTTCTGGAGATTGGTTTGGGGTAGGCAGGGTGTGAGAGATTGTAGTATTTGTGTATGGTATCGTGTGCTGGGTGTCGTTTTGATGTTCCTTGGCATGTGTGGGTGTTTTGTCATGTAGTGTAGTGGATGGTGTGGGTTTGTGGAGGCTGCAGCAAGTGTTGGTGTGCCTCTCATGTCAAAATGATCCTTGAATTTGAGTACTTTGGTTTCATAGTGTAGGTGGTCTGTAGGTGTGGTAGCTGTGTAGCCTGTGATTGTGTTTAGGGCTCTGTTCTGTATGGTCTGAAGGGTGTTGAGATGAGTCTCAGTGAAGTTTGAGTCCCAGGCAGGTCTTGCATAATCGTATATGGAGTCCTGCATTGTACTGGTACCTCACCATCATTAACACCATAAATGTTCTTGAATATTACCCATAGTGTTGAATTAACATGTAACACGGCAGTACTAATCTGTATATGGTTTTTCAGGATGTATGGTCACACATTGCTCTGGATTTTCCCAGCTTTACCAGTTTTAAATAGAGGATGACACCCATTACCTTCACAAGAATACCAACTAGGCTACCTCACAATACAATAATGGTAAGTGTGTATGTTTTCATCTTGGCAACAACAGTCAAACAGTGTGTGTGATTTCAGTACAAGAATACTATTATGGTACTGGTGTGTATGTGTGTGTTAAAAGGATAGTGATAAATTTATTCATCTTATATTGAGAGCCTTCAAGACAGGAAAATACGAGTAATGGTAGATGGTCTTTACTCTCATCATTTTCACTCGGTAAATTCTGCTGGCATTACTTGCAAAATATCAATTTTAGCCCCAACTTTATTCTTTATCCATATCAATGATCTTGTGTCTATGTACAACAGTCGTGTCATACTGGTACCACACTATCATTAACACCATCTATAGTCTTGACTATGGCCCTTACAGTCAAGTTTAGACAGACAGTCTCTTAGTAATTGTAATAGACAAGTTTTACATTTTTTCAGTACTAGTATTTCATTCCTGATTAATTATGTTCTGTATATGTGAGTAAGTGGCGTCCTCATTGCCCACCATTTTTGTGATGGTGCAGTCAGCCTGGTATTACCCTACAATACAGGTGTGGAGTGAGGGTTGGGGACCACACACTCAAACAATGACCCCACCTAATGCTGGACCCCTTGCCTGCTGGGGGTCCTACACTGGTGCTAGAGCCTCCCCCCACCCCATGAAAAACAGGGAAATGGCCTTGGGGTATTGATGTTGAGGAGTACTTCATTCATTAGACATAAGTAATTTCTGTATATTTATTCTCAAATCTTTTTTAATTATTTTTTTACCACCAATATTAAGGGAGATTCTCTTGTTGAATTGGAAGTTGTGTGATTCCTCCAAACTATGCCATGAAACAGTTGCCCTCAATGTTGCTAATAGGGGATCTGTTGTTTTGTGTCATAGTTTGGAGGATCTGCTTGCCTTCCAATTTACCATCAAGAAAATCTCCCATTAATTAGGATATATATTGCAGAGTTCAGTTTTAATAAAGACCAGAGACTTAGGACCGATTCTACAGTGGCTTTGGTTTGTTGTGATGCTCCCCAACCACTTTTGTCAGTTAATTATATCCAACAAACTCAGTATCCATATCCACAAAATCTGTCAGGTAGTTCCACTATTACCATAGTTTGATAGGATGCTCCCCAACCAACCACACTGTCAGGTAGTTCCATTATTACCATACAGTAGTTTGATAGTGGAGTCTTCAAATTCTTCCAATAATTCACTCATGAGTCATTTACACAGTTCAGTTTCTTTTGTTAGGGTGCTTACAAACCCAAACTAAAACTGTGGAATCGGCCTTTAGAATTAACCGGGATGCATTTCTTCACAAATCTTTCCTTATAATTATAATCCTTTACCATCCATAAATTAATTTGGTTGTATTTTATTTCAGAGTTGTGAAGCCCAGTTGTACAAGAGACTTAACAACCATTATTGTTTGTTGTCCACTGTGTTCAACCTTCCATCAACAACAACAACAACACAAGACATCAACTAGTTACTGTGAGTGTTTATGGAGAAGAAACATTGGGCCATATATTCAAGAACATTTGTGGGGAATATGATGGCTCCATAATAAAACAATAGAGCCGTCCCACCAGTACCGTACCATTGTCAATACCACACACAGATGTTCTTGCATACTACCCATTGTTTTATCCGTGTGTGTGTGTGTTTGGTACAGTCACAATTCAATAACTTATTTTTTTATCAAGATTTTTTGCATTATTCCGTACAGTGTTTTTGTTGGTGGTAAATCTGGACCAACTGATTCCTCCAAACTATTCAAAGCAACAGGCCACCAGTATTTTTTGTTAATCTGGTCATGTTGTTTCAGGCATACTTTGGAGGAATCAAGGTGCTCTAATGTACCAAAAGTGTACTCTAACCCCTTAAGTACTATGGTAGATTTAAGGGTTTCGTTCGTACACTTTTGGTACATTAGAGTGCCTTGATTCCTCCAAAGTATGTCAGGAAACGGGCCAGATGAACAAATAGAATGGTGGTCTGTTGCTTGGAATAGTTTGGAGGAATCAATTGCTCCAGATTTACCACCAACATTGTATACACTGTCCCCTTAATTTTAGACTGCACACACAGTTCTGTTACCATGATTGTGTTCATTTGCATCTGACTGTACAAATAACTTTTTTGAAGGGGAGATTCTTTTGTTGGTGAATTGGAAGGTCTATGATTCCTCCAAACTATGTCACAAAACAGATCCCCTATTAGTACCATTGAGGGGGTCTGGATTCTGACACAGTTAGGAGGAATCGATAGCCTTCCAATTTACCAACAATAGAATCTCCCCTTAAGATCAACCTAATGCACTCAACACAATGTTTAACTAATTAATTTATTTACCTGTCTGCAGTGAGAGGAGGAGTCACAAGAAAGGAGATAAAAGAGGAGAAAAACTTATATCTTGTTATACTACAATAACATGTAAAAATAAAGTCTTCATTTATTATATCATATTTTATTATTTTTCCACTAGGTGAATAAATTGATAATTTTATACCTGTAAAATAGTGTGTGTGATTTGTCTCATCTAACACACAAGTATTATAACATCAACAATAATTTACTACCTATAAGGGTGTAGGGTTCAAATGAACTGTTGATGTTATTATAATACTTATGTGTGTACGAAATCACTTACAAGTATTATAACAACATCAACAGCTATTTTTTCTTACCCTACACTCTTATTACCAAGGGGGTTCAAATAAAAATGGTTGTAATGAAGACATCAAACCAATCTCCTCAATCCCTCCAAAAAAATCTACACTGTATGAAGGTATATGTGAAGCCAAGACTGAATACACACAGGCTGGTATTATTAATTAACAGGGTAATACACTTTTAGTACATTGGATTCCTCTTGATTCCTCCAAAGTATGTCGGGAAACTAACAACATATGAAAAAAAATAATGGTGTCCTGCTGTTGTTGCTTGGAATAGTTTGGAGGAATCAGTTGCTCCAGATTTACCACCAACACTGTACTATCCCCCTCAAGTTGGGATTGAGGAATGATATGGATACAAAAAATAAAAAGCTTATGTGTGATGTCCTCATAACTATATCATCATCTCACCATTTAGTAGTAACTGTAGTGATGTCAGTGATGATGTGCCAAAGTGATGTGTGTCTTCATAACATCAGCCAGTCAGTGATGAGGTGCCGATGTGATGTGTGTCTTCATAACCTGAAATACAATCAAAGTATTCAACTTCAATCAACTTTTTTTTTTTTTTTGGGGGGGGGGGGGGTCAATAAATTGTCAACACATTTTCGCCTATTGTACACTATGAAAAAGTTATGGACACACAAAATAATGACATTTATTCTCTCTTATTACTTATGACACTTAAAACTAAATACTGTAAAGTTATTATTATTGTTATTATCCTACTGTAGTAAAGAACTATTTAAGGGGAGAATTTCTTGTTGGCAAATTGGAAGGCTACTGATTCCTCCTATCTAGCCAATGCCAAAAACCAGACACCTTTAATGATACTAATTGGGATGTGTTTCATGGCATAGTTAGGAGGAATTAAAGACCTTCCAATTCACCTACAACAGAACCTCCCCTGAAGGTGGTAATTCTTTTTTTGGTACATTGGAGTGCCTGATTCCTCCAAAGTATATTAGGAAACAGGACCAGAAGAGCAAAAGTAATAGTGTTTTGTTGCTTGGAATAGTTTGGAAGATTCAGTTGCTCCAGATTTACCAACACAAAATTTCCCTATCTATCTATCTATCTATAGCTCCGACGCCTCGTTCCCTCCGGGAACTCCCCCCAAGGGGATGGCCACGGCAGAAGTGTCTCCAGTTCTCCCTGTTCCAACACTCCCTCCTTACTTGTTCCAAGCCCTACTCTGCCCCTCACGTTTCTCTCCTTTACATACTCTTCCACTCTGTTCTGCCATCTAACCGGAGGTCTGCCTCTCACACCAGGTCCCACAACTTCACTTCCATACACCTTCTTTACAAATTCCTCGCCTTGCATTCTCTCCACATGTCCAAACCATCTCAATGTATCACGTTTCACTCTCTCAACCACTCCACACTCAATACCAATTGCCTTCTCACTCACACCACATCTCTCATTACTTTCTCCATCCCATCTAGTAAGTCCACATGTTCCTCTCAAATAACTCATTTCCACAGCACCTATTCTAGACTGGTGCGCCCTACTCCATGTCCATGTCTCCGACGCATATGTCAGTATTGGCAGGATTATACTATTTCGTAGTCCCCTTTTCACTTCCATACTCACACTTCTACCCTTCATAATCCTCCCCAGTGATCCTATGACCTGTCTACCCTTCACTGCTCTCTCCCTAATTTCTCCTTCCATACTTCCATGTTTACACATAACTGTACCCAGGTACTTAAACTCCTTCACTTCCTCCATCCTCTCACCCCTCAGAGTTATCTCACACTTCGTCCCAGTTGGTACTGCCACTCTGTAAGGTGTAGCAAAGTCAATCACAAAAATCACAAAATTTCCCCCTTGATTAAAATGAGTGTGAAACCTTGGGTTTTATGCAAGAACTTTAGTGGTGTTTGTGGTACAGTACAATGGCTGTGTGTGTGTTTGTGGTACAGTACAATGGCTGTGTGTGTGTTTGTGGTACAGTACAATGGCTGTGTGTGTGTGTTTGTCTATGGAGTTGACAAACAGTTGAACAAGCAGAAAGTGCAAGCAATAAAAATCTCTCTGTCTGTCTATGCCTCTATGGCAACATGTGGCAGTTGTTTGTATTTTTATTTATATGAATGAATCCCTGGTAACCCAAAGCCTGGAACGTGATTGGCTGAACCTTTGAGTGTTAGTGAAGATGTTGCCTTAGACAGCTATATATATTTCTTTCTACTTGTTCAACTGTACCATACCACACCATCATACACACCAAGAATGTTGTTGAATATGGCACCATGGACTACCAACTTTACTTACATTTTACTCTTGTCACAATTCCACATTTGCCAGATAACATCCATGCCAGTCTGTGAGTCAGTCAGTATATCTTGGGTATATATAGTAGTAAGCCTCATCATTAGGCTATGCACCGACCCTTTGTACAGCTAGCAGCAAATGTCCTGTCGCCAAATCTGCAAAGTCATAAAGTACAGTAAGTATGGAAATATAAGCTTCACGGAATCGTACACAGAAAAAAACAAAAGTATATTAAGGTGTACCACCTTAATATACTTTTGTCTTTTTTGGTACATTGGAGTGCCTTAATTCCTCCAAAGGATGCCAGGAAACAGGACCAGAAAAACGAAAATAATGGTGTTCTGTTGCTTGGAATAGTTTGGAGGATTCAGTTGCTCCAGATTACCAACACAAAACTTCCCCCTTAATTTACCCACGGAATTGTCAACTGAAAAAACAAAAGTATATTAATATACCCTTGGATATTGTATTTCTGTAAGGTGACTGTGTTTATTTGATGATTAACCTTCATGTTATCTTTTAACAAGTGTCGAGTGAGGTAATACGACTTTTGCCACCAACTGTACAGCCGGCAGTATTAATTCACGTCTATCATATGTATCTACTAATGCATATATGACCAGATAGATACATTCTCAACCTGTTTCTATTCTAACAACATATGTAATTTACCGTACAAAAAGTATACAAGTCATCTATGCATTCAAATTGTGTTTACAACATTACTATAACTCATACATACGGAAGAGGAAATGAAGTGAACTTGTGCTGCCGACTGTACCTCCTTCACAATTTTCTCTACCAGTGGCTCTTTCCTACACCTGTAATAACATTTGTAACTGAATGAAATAAACCTTTAAAAGCATCTGGCAACACTTGTATTATTCTCAGAGTATAATATAGTTTGGACTTTTTTCTACACCTGTAATAACATATGTAACATAAATGAATTACACTTTTAAAAGCATCTGGCAACATTTGTATTACGTTATTTTGTATTATTCTCAGAGTACCAACGTTATATAACAATACCAGTACTGAAGTTACTAATATTGTCACTGATAGGAAGTTCTGCCACCTTTCCTACCTGAATGAGAACTCTGCAGATCCATGGCATTACTACATACATACATATACCAGGCCTTCATCTCCACGCTGGAGGTAGCCTCGTCACGTCACACACCCTCCCAAACAATATGCAAAAACATTGAACTCCCCCCCTCCCCCACACACACATACTACAGTATATCTCAACCCCCCCGATCCCTGTTGGAGAGGGAACCCCCCACCGCACAACCGCATCTGGCATTACTAATAAACAAAATTACATCTCCAACTTATAACACTGTCATATATTCTCCATGATAGAATAAAAATAATATGACATTAGCCAAACTAAAAGCCAAAAGCAAAATAGAAATAATAATCATGATAAAAACATTAATGGCAATATAAAATAATAATCATGTTGCTATATTAATTTCATCTATCTTATTGAAAGAAAGACAAAACATTAATGACAATATAAAAATAATGATCATGATGCCATATTATTTTTATCTATCGCACTGAAGGAAAGACAAAAACCATTATAGAAATAATGGTATTAGTAAAGTAGTAATGAGTTCACTATATTGTATATTTTAGTATCATTACCCACTATTTTGGACCATTCTATGACACTTTTCATCTATGGTGTTTCTCTCAGATATGCCCTGTTTTCACCCCCAATACAAACATAGGGGAGCCGTGTGAATGTGGGGTTATGGGTGGTGGAAAACACACATTTCACTATGGTTCTGTCTTTATAATACACTTCCCACCAATGCTGGGTTATGTGTGGTGGATAACACACATTTCACTATGGTTCTGTCTTTATAATACACTTTCCACCAATGCTGGGTTATGTGTGGTGGATAACACACATTTCACTTTGGTTCTGTCTTTATAATACACTTCCCACCATTATTTTCGTTGCTTATAGTGATAATCCATGTTCTTAAAGACCCATGCAATCATGGGGGGGGAGGGGGGGGGGGCATTGGATAACGTGTGGAGACAGGCTACTCCTTAACATAAACTATTGGCTAGGTCAGCGCAGTGTTACCACATCCGGTCACTTTATGATAGTTTACACCGGTTATATCCCGGTAGTTTGCCCAGGTTATATCCCA
Organism: Petrolisthes cinctipes; assembly: GCA_033782935.1. Taxonomy (NCBI): domain Eukaryota; kingdom Metazoa; phylum Arthropoda; class Malacostraca; order Decapoda; family Porcellanidae; genus Petrolisthes; species Petrolisthes cinctipes. The sequence goes on from JAWQEG010005688.1 coordinate 58,411, forward strand.
GTAGTTTGCCCAGGTTAGGTCCCGGTAGTTTGCCCAGGTTAGCTCCCGGTAGTCTGCTGTGGTCTAGGTTTGGTTAGGTCAGACTAATTTCCAAATTATATTTGTAAAACGGGGCATATCTTGAAAACGCCCCATCTCCGAGAGAAACACCATAGATGAAAAATGTGTTAGAATGGTCCAAAATAGTGGTTAATAGTTTGTTTTACTATGGAGTCATTAATCGTACCGGTACCACACCATCGTATACACCAAAACAACGTATGTTCTTGAATACGGCCCTATATATTATTATTATTATCCCCGAAAATTATAATGGCCGACTAACCAATGTACATATAAATCATAGTAATATCTTATTTCTAGTTATATATTAATTCTATATCATTATACACGTAATATATAACCTTATACACCTAAGATATAAAGTACATATCTTTACCTGTAGTATAAAGGTGTATATTTGTGTATTTTATGGTGATTTTTCCCTCCCTTGTAGTCCGTGGCGGCCATTTTTGTTGTTGTTGTCGGCCCAGTGTTGCCAGATGCCGGTGTTGTCAGTGTTGCCAGATGCCGGTGTTGTCAGTGTTGCCAGATGCCGGTGTTGTCAGTGTTGCCAGATGCCGTTATTGTCTGTCAGTGTTGCCAGGTCTACTTGTCGTGTTTGATGAAATTTACCTACTATTATAACTTCATCTTTAGAATTTCTCTTTTTACCTCTACTTCCACATCAGAATTTTTCTTTTTATCCCAACTTAATGAGAGAGAGAGAGAGAGATTCTATAGGCGAGAGAGAGAAACAACAGGAGAAAGAAATACTATAGGAGAGAGAGAGAGAGAGATACTATAGGCGAGAGATACTACGAGAGATAGATTCTATAGGCTAGATAGAGAGAGAGAGAGAGAGAGAGATTCTATAGGCGAGAGAGAGAAACAACAGGAGAAAAATACTATAGGAGAGAGAGAGAGAGATACTATAGGCGAGAGATACTACGAGAGATAGATTCTATAGGCTAGATAGAGAGAGAGAGAGAGAGATACTGTAGGCGAGAGATACTACGAGAGATAGATTCTATAGGAGAGAGAGAGAGAGAGAGAGAGAGAGACTATCGGTCTATGAAATAATACATTATTATTATCATTAAACACTAAATAACCCTACATGAGAAATAAATAAAACAACAATGAACACCAATACGTTTATTTATTCATGGATTACTAATATTATTATCATTAGTAGTAGTAATAGTAGTAGTAGTAGTACAAAATATTATAATAACACAGAAAGCATTACAATAATAATTAACAGTACAATGTTTTAATGGCGATATTTATAGAGATATTCGGTTCCTCCAAACTATTCCAGGCAACAACAGCTACAGGAAAACATTATGTGATCTCGTTTGTTTCCTAAATTACTTTGGAGGACTCAAAACACTTCAATGTATATATATATACCAATTAAAAAGTATACTATTATTATTATTATTATTATTATTATTAATCCCTTAAATTGATTGCTGTATTAATAATTGCATACATACATCACAAATTAAAAAGCACATTGAAATAGTTAATAATGTATGTGTTTTCCATGTTTTAATATATATGTATAAAGAGTACAATATACTCTTAATATACCAAACATACATACATACATACAGGATAATATTTCACATACAATTCTTCTCGTATAAATACTGTATTAATTAAATATTACCACAAACATTGAATGATATTATAGTAAAAACAATTCACAGTAAAATCCTCCATGAATTAATTAAAAGATGATTATTATAATTATATTTAGTACATAATATTATATCCTTTAAACACAGGCTGAGTAAATCACTTATATATACAATTGGCCCTGGATATAACATTATTATTAAACTTACCACATTATTATTAAATTTAGCACATTATTATAAAACTAAAATTAGCACATTATGATTAAACTTAGCACATTATTATTAAACTTAGCACATTATATCTTTTTAACCCAGGCTCAGTAAGGCCGTTGTCACACTATGTAGCCTGGCCGTAGCGTTGGAGCCACAAATCATGTACCGCGTCACACAGTAGTATTAAACACAATTTGTATTAATATAAGTACATGACAAATTACTATATATAAGAGTAAGGAAAATAAAGATACAAAAGATTTTCTTGGCTTGTCTTGGACGCTTATAATAAATAAATCCACGTCAAATCTGGTAATTAGTAATTTTAAAGGAGTGTTACCAGAGTGGTGCCAGTGTGGTGTGGTGGGTCAGTGTTACCACATATACATAAAACTGTGTGTGTTTTGTCATGATATGCAGTGGGGGTATGCCGCAGGGTGTGACACTTGTCATTTGTTTCATTTGTTTATATGTGTTATCACCATTCTGTAGCGGTGCCTCATAGTGTGACAATGGCCTAAATCAATTCATTACTTTGTATAATAATAAAGGCTGTGTTTACATGAGGAGTTTCTCTAGGTGCGTTTTTATATTTAATGTGCGTTTCCAGAGTCCATGTGCGTATTTGGTTCACACATCAAACGCTGTCATTCACAGAACACACATGTATGTATGTATGTACCAAGATCACATCCACACACACACACACACACACACGTTTGTCAAAAAAAAAAAAAAAAAAATTGGAACTCCCGTATAAATAATTCTAACTAGTTAATTTCAATGTAAGGGTGGTTCCAATATTTTTTTTCTCGACTGTGCATATAAAGCAATATCATCAAAACTGTCATGTGTGTACGTATAAAGAATATCCGCATACATACATACATACATACATTTGTCATGTGTGTATAAAGGAATATCCGTATACACACACACACACACACACACACACACACACAAACACACACATAGTTGATTCCTCCAAAGTATGTCAGGAAACAGGACCAGAGAAGCTAAATTATTATTGGTGATCTGTTGCCTGGAAGCGCTTGGAGGAATCATTTGCTCCAGAAATACCAATTAACACTGCACTACCCCCTTTTAAGGACCCTGTGATCGTGTATCAAAATTGGAAGCTTCTGATTCCTCCTGACTATGCCACGAAACAAACAAGCTCCTTCCATATAGGTGTGTGTGTGTGTTTCGTGGCAATATTTGAAGAACTCATTTACCTCCAATTTTCTGACTACATCACACACAGGGTCCCTTAATTGTGGCTCTCTCTCTCTCTCTCTCTCTCTCTCTCTCTCTCTCTCTCTCTCTCATACACACACAAACATAAACACACATTCATATCTACACACACACACACACACACACACACTCTCTGTGTGTGTGTGTGTGTGTCTGTATTTTTTCTCTCTCTCTCTCTCTCTCTCCCTCTCTCTCTCTCTCTCTCTCTCTCTCTCTCTCTCTCTCTCTCTCTCTCTGGCTTGTCAATTAAGGTGGTAATTCACTTTTGTTACATTGGAGTGCCTTGATTCCTCCAAAGTATGCCAGGAAACAGGACCAGATGAATAAAAATAATGGTGTTCTGTTGCTTGGAATAGTTTGGAGGAAAACACACACACAGAATGAGACACACACACACACACACACAGAAAGAGACAAAACACACACAGAAAAAGACAGAAATACACACACACACAGACAGAATGAGACAAAACCACAGACACACACAGGGAGACAGAAAAAAAACAAAAAACACACACACACACAGACAAAAAACACACACACAGAAAGAGACAGAAAACCAGAAACGCACGCACACACACAGAAAGAGACAAAAAAGAAAAAAACCACACACACACACAGACAGAAAGAGACAGAATACACACACACACACACACACACACACGACAGAGGATGAATGAAGGAATTAAAGTGCAGTATAAAAAATTCCACCTCCTAATTTGTGTTTCAAAGTTATTAATATTTACACCAAAATGTTGTTGTTGTTGTTGTTGTTATTGTTGTTGTGGTTTTTGTTTTTGTTATTGTTGTTGTTGTGGTTTTTGTTTTGCTGTTGTTGTTATGTGATAAATCTGGAGCAAATGATTCCTCCAAACTATTCCGAAGCAACAAAAACACCATATTTGCTAATCTGGAGCACTCGTTTGTTCGTTTGTGTGTTTGTTTCATGGCATAGTTTGGAGGAATCAAGGCACTCCAATGTACCAAATGTATATGATTATTATTATTATTATTATTATTATTATTATTATTATTATTATTATTATTCCCTTAAACTTGACAACAAAAGCTATGGAGATTTGCTGATGAAAATTCTGTGCTTGGTAATAATGAGTGTATGCATGAAAATCCATGGTAAATACGATGGTGTGGTGCTGGTATGACACACACACACACACACACACACTACCACTACAGATCCATGGTACCAGACCATCGTATTCACCACCAATGTTCTTGAATACAACCCATAGTAAGACTTAACCTATGGACTGATGGCAGGGACGAACTCACTCACCAACCATCACTGTAAAGAAAGAAATAATAATAATAATAATAATAATAATAATATTAATAATAATAATAATTCATACAGTACATACAGTACTTGCATTACAATCTTGCTATGAATACCTTCAGAATACCATGAATTTATACCATATGATGAATACCATGAAAATATACCATAGCTAGAATACCATGAAAATATACCATACCATGAAAAAATATCATGGAAATATACCATACCATGAAAAAATACCATGAAAATATACCATACATACCTAGAATACCAGCATACGATGACTGCCGTCCTTATGAGAAGTGGAGTACCATGACTACCATCACCACCATGACTTTGAATACCATCCATGGTTTATCACAACCACTGGCAAGTGATGACTGACCAATGGCCACCTCTGTGTATAAATAAATAAATATATAAGTAAATAAATAAATAAATACATGAATAAATATATAAATATATAAATGAATACTGTACATGAATAAATATATAAGTATATAAATATAAAAATAAATAAATAAATAAATAAATATATTAATGAATAAATAAGTATATAAATATATAAATAAATAATTATATAAATAAATAGTTATATAAATAAATAAAATAATAGTTTGTTGTTATTGTAATGTTTGTTATAGAGAAATGTTTATTGTTACTGAGATGGATGGTTGCATGAGAGAGATGAAGGCATAGGTGGAGGGCCTGGGTGTGAAACTGAGGTTGAATGGAGTAGATTGGTCCTTGGTTGTAAGCTTATTTGTGGATGACACTGTGTTGATGGCTGAGAGTGGAAGGGAGTTACAGAGGGTGGTGGATGAGTTTCAGTCTGTGTGTAAGCAAAGAAAATTGAAGGTGAATGTTGGTAAGAGTAAGGTGATGGTTTGAGAGGACCAAACCAGAAGTAATTGACTTTGCTACACCCTATAGAGTGGCTGTACCAACTGGGACGGAATGTGAGATAACTTTAGAGGGTGAGAGGATGGAGGAGGTGAGGGAATTCAAGCACCTGGGTACAGTTCTGTGTAAACATGGAAGTATGGAAGGAGAAATTAGGGAGAGAGCAGTGACGGGCAGGCAGGTCCTAGGATCACTGGGGAGGATTATGAAGGGTAGAAGTGTGAGTATGGAAGTGAAAAAGGGACTGAGAAATAGTATAATCCTGCCAACACTGACATATGCGTCGGAGACATGGACTTGGAGTAGGGCTCATCAGTCTAGAATAGGTGCTGTGGAAATGAGTTACTTGAGAGGAGCATGTGGACTTACTAGGTGGGATGAAGAAAGTAATGAGAGTGTGTATGAGAGATGTGGTATGAGTGAGAAGGCAATTGGTATTGAGTGTGGAGTGGTTGAGAGAGTGAACTGTAATACATTGAGGTGGTTTTGACATGTAGAGAGAATGCAAAGTGTGGAGTTTGTAAAGAAGGTATACGATAGTGAAGTTGTGGGACCTGGTGTGAGAGGCAGACCTCCAGTTAGATGGCAGAACAGAGTGGACGAGTATGTGAGAGAGAGAAGTGTGAGGGGGGGAGGGGGGATGGAGCAAGTAAGGAAGGAGTGTTTGCCAGAACAGGGAAAACTGGAAACACTTCTGCCGTGGCCACCCCCTTGGTGGGAGTTTCCATAGAGAACGAGGCATTGGAGATATAGATAGAGAGATAGATGTTTGTTATAGAGAAATGTTTATTGTTATTGTAATGTTTGTTATAGAGAAATGTTTATTGTTATTGTAATGTTTGTTATAGAGAAATGTTTATTGTTATTGTAATGTTTGTTATGGAGAAAAGTACAAAGAGCAGCAACAAGATGGCTACCAAGTCTAAGAGAACTAAGCTATGAAGAAAGACTACAGAAACTAAATTTACCTAAACTGGAAGAAAGACGAAAGAGAGAATTATGGTTTACAAATGTGTCACAGAAAAAGAAAAGATAGATATAGAAAACTTATGTCAACAAGGAATACCTACAATGAGAGGACACAGTAAAAAATTAATTAAAAGAAGAGGAGATAAAGATGGACAGAAATATAGTTTTATAAACAGAGTAATAGACGAATGGAATAAATTACCAGAAGAAGTGGTGTGTGTCAAAAACATACATAATTTTAAAGAAAAATATGATAATTGGGTTTTAAAATACGGGACATTACGAGCTTGACTCAATCCTGTAAAGATACAAATAGGTAAGAATAAATAGATAAGAACACACACACACACACACACACACACACATGCATATACAAACACACACACACACATATACAAACACATCCCCATTCCCCACCCCCTACATCCCTCCTAGCCCCAACTCCCCACCCACACCTTCCCCATCACCCCTTCCACCCCAACCTTCCCCCTTCCCCATCTCCCCCACCCCCTAACACATCTCCCCCCACCCACACCCACACCCCCACCCCAAATACTAACCTTGGGGTCATAATTCATAGCCGCTTCCCATCCCCACCTCCCCCCAACCCCCTTCCCCACCTTTCCCCAACCCCCTTCCCCACCTCTCCCCCCACCAACCCAACCCCCCAACTAACCCCCAACCCCAACCACCCTCTCTCAACTCTCCCTCCCCCCCACCCACCCAAACCCCCCAACCCCCAACACCACTCTCCAATTTCTCCCCCCACCCAAACCCCCACACCACTCTCCACCCTCTTCAAACTTCTCCCCCCACCCACCCAACCCCCCCACTAACCCACCTCTCCCCACATCCCCCCCCCACCCACCCAAACCCCCCACTAACCTTTCCTGGTATAGAAGTGAAACACGGGTGAATCTTCGGACCAACCAAACTTATTCTCCACAGCGACTTTGGCTTCATAATCTGTAGCGGCTTCCAGATTGCCGATAGCGTGTGTCATGTTGTGGTGGTGGTGGGGGTGGTGGGGGTGTGTGTTGGTGTTGGTGTTGGTGTTGGTGTTGGTGGTGGTGGTGGAGCGGGTGGAGGGGTTGGTGGAGAAGAGTCGTACGTTCCAGTTCATCTGTGGTCGACCTGTGGTGTTTCCCTGGTGGTGGTGATAAGATGGTGGAGATAAGATTAAGGTGTTGGTGGTGGAGATGGTGGAGATGATATTATGGTGGTGGAGAAGATGATGGAGATGATACTGGGAGATAATGATGGTGGAGATGCTGTGGTGGTGGTGATGGTGGAGATAATATGGTGGAGATAAGATTAGGGTGGTGGTGGAGATGATATTATGGTGGTGATGGTGGGAGATGATGGTGACAATATTATGGTGGAGATGATGGAGATGGTGGTGATGATGGTGGTGATGATGGTGGTGGTGATGATACTGTGATGGTGGAGATGATATTGTGGTGGTGGTGGTGGAGATAATATTGTGATGATGGAGATAATATTATGGTTGTGGTGATGATGGAGATAAGATTATGTTGGTTGCAATTATTTCAATACATTAATAACTTCATTATAATAATACTGTAAGGTGATTATATTTAGCATTATACAACACTAATTAAGAAGAAGTTAGAAATGAGATTATTATGGTAATTATTCCTTAATAATAATAAGGTAATTACATTGATCATTATACAATACTAATTAAGGTGTTAGAGAGAGAGAGAGAGAGAGAGAGAGAGAGAGAGAGAGAGAGAGAGAGAGAGAGAGAGAGAGAGAGACACACACACACCCCAACTCACCACACACATACACACACACCACACAGAGAGAGAGAGAGAGAGAGAGAGAGAGAGAGAGAGAGAGAGAGAGATACACACACATCCCAACTCACCATAAATTTTCTATACTGAAGTCTGTACTGTATGATTGGTGTATTACTCTCTGTATGCCAGGTGAGTGTATAGGTATTCTCTTCACCACCCGATGGGCTGCTTGTCATCGTAGGGGTCTTCGGGAGCCCTATGGATAGTATGGGTGTATCAAATTAATGTATGAATAAATAAATGTATGAATAAAGAGTGTATGGTAGATAAGAATGTATAAATAATGTATAAATGTATAAATAAATAAAGTATAGTGTGTGTGTTGTGTGTGAGATTAATGTATGAATGAATAAAGTATTGTGTGTGTGTGTGTATGAGATTAATGTATGAATAAATATATGTATGAATAAAGAGTGTATGGTAGATGAGAATGTATAAATAATGTATAAATGTATAAATAAATAAAGTATAGTGTGTGTGTGTGAGATTAATGTATGAATGAATAAATGTATGAATAAAGAAAGTATAGTGTGTGTGTGAGATTAATGTATGAATAAATAAATGTATAAATAAATAAAGTATAGTGTGTGTGTGTATAAGATTAATGTATGAATGAATAAATGTATGAATAAATATAGTAGTGTGTGTGTGTGTATGAGATTAATGTATGAATGTATAAATGTATGAATAAATATAGTAGTGTGTGTGTGTATGAGATAAATGTATGAATGAATAAATGTATGAATAAAGAAAGTAGTGTGTGTGTGTGTATGAGATAAATATATAAATAAATAAATGTATGAATAAAGAAAGAATGGTAGATAAGAATGTATAAATAATGTATAAATGTATAAATAAATAAAATACAAGCCCTATGGATAATGTATATGTGTATGAAATTAATGTATGAATAAATATATGTATCAACGTTAATTAAGATGCTTACTAAACCCACATATCAACATTAGGGAGCTTACCAAACCCACTTATCAACATTAGGGAGCTTACTAAACCCACATATCAACATTAGGGAGCTTACTAAACCTACCTATCAACATTAGGGAGCTTACCAAACCCACTTATCAACATTAGGGAGCTTACTAAACCCACCTATCAACATTAGGGAGCTTACCAAACTAACACATCAACATTAGGGAGCTTACCAAACTAACACATCAACATTAGGGTACATGCCTCCCACCTATCAACATTAGGGAGCTTACTAAACCCACATATCAACATTAGGGAGCTTACCAAACCCACTTATCAACATTAGGGAGCTTACCAAACCCACCTATCAACATTAGGGAGCTTACCAAACCCACCTATTAACATTAGAGTACATGCTTCCCACCTATCAACATTAGGGAGCTTACCAAACCCACTTATCAACATTAGGGAGCTTACCAAACCCACCTATCAACATTAGGGAGCTTACCAAACCCACTTATCAACATTAGGGAGCTTACTAAACCCACCTATCAACATTAGGGAGCTTACTAAACCCACTTATCAACATTAGGGAGCTTACCAAACTAACACATCAACATTAGGGTACATGCCTCCCACCTATCAACATTAGGGAACTTACTAAACCCACCTATCAACATTAGGGAGCTTACCATACCCACCTGTCATCATTAGGGAGCTTACAAAACAAACACATCAACATACTTCCCACTTATGAACATTAGGGAGCTTACCATACCCACCTGTCAACATTAGGGTTCGTTGAGTGCGTCCCAAACCATTGTTAGCCGTACAGGTATATTCTCCAAAGTCTTCTTCGACCACTTTAGCAATGGTTAGTGTGTGTCTATGTAGTGTGTCATGTTGAAGGATGTGTCGGGAAGATGAATCCAATGGTTGGTTATCCTTGGTCCATGATACTGTTGGTGTGGGACGACCCCGAACGGCACACATTAGTTTGGCCTCGTTACCTTCACCAGTGTGTAAGATAGCCTGGAAAATACATATATATATTCATACTGTACATATTATACACACATATATACACACATACACACATTAAACACACATATACACACATTAGTTTGGCCTTGTTCCCTTCCCCAGTGTGTAGGATAGCCTGGAAAATACATATATATACATGCATATATATTATACACACATACCTACATACATTATACACACATACACACAATAAAAACACACATACACACAATATACACATATATACACACATTAGTTTGGCTTCGTTCCCTTCCACGGTGTGTAAGATAACCTGGAAAATACATACATAATTATACAGTATATGCATATATATTATACACACATACGTACAGTCAGCAAAAAAGTTTCGTTACCACCCGTACGTTAATTTTCACCTGTGTAAGGTGTGTAGGGTTGGTACTCCACCCACTGGGCAGCTGTTGTCTTGTGTCATCCAAGTCGGGTATTGTCTTCACCCCGGCCAATAATATGCGGGCCGTGGCAATGACAACTTTTTTAAATTTTGAGTGTTCAAGAACTCTTACTATTTAACTATTCAATATTAAACATAAGGAAATACGTTTGAGTACTGTATTTTAGAACAAGAATAACCGTGAAATATCCAGAAAAAATAGCACTGGGTGAAAGGACGTCATTCCTACTTGCCTTTCCATTAAACACTGAGGGAAGGGCAGGGTGACGGAGGTATATAACACACTCACGTCACACCTCACTCACCAGTCATGCCTACCAACATTACATCACACTGTTAAAAGGATGGTAACAACACTTTTTTTGCCGATTGTACATACATTATACAAACATACACACAATACACACATATACACACATTAGTTTGGCCTCGTTCCCTTCCCCAGTGTGTAGGATAGCCTGGAAAATATATATATATACACGCATATATATTATACACACATACCTACATACATTATACACACATATGTTTATATATACGTATACATTTATATACACAATACACATACACATTACATACACACACACGTTTATATATACTGTACACATATTATATATATGTGTATATTATGCACACACACATTTTATAATTACATACAATACACATACACATTAAATACACACACATACACACACACACATACATTATACACACACACACACATACACACACACACACACACACACACACACACATACATACATACCTGTTCAGTAATTATATACACACATACACACACACACACACATACCTGTTTAGTAATTACACACACATACACACACACACATACATATTCAGTAATTATACACACATACACACAATACACACACATTATACACACACACACACACACACATACATATTCAGTAATTATATACACACACACACATACATACCTGTTCAGTAATTATACACACACACACACACACATACTCATACATACCTGTTCAGTAATTATACACACACACACACATACATACACACATACATACCTGTTCAGTAAGTATACACACACACACACATACACACCTGTTCAGTAATAATCTCAGGTGGATATTTCACTTCTAGAGTCATAGATGCAGATGATGATGTACCAATTCCATTAGAGGCTGTACAGATGTATGTCCCTTCTATATGACGATCTACATTCTCAAAGGTGATACTTGTACCCTGCGGAAAGAAGTAATAATAATAATAATAATAATAATAATAATAATAATAATAATAATGGTCTACATTCTCAAAGGTACCCTGCGGGAATAATAATAATAATAATAATAATAATAATAATAATAATAATGAATAATTAAAGTCACTATGGGAATATCATCCTTTTAATAATTTGGTTATGTTTCTTTATTGAAAGAAATTACAATTTGATTCTTCTTATTTCTTTTATTGACTAGTTTAATGATGTTAATTTATATGGTCTAAGAGGAGTTAGATTCACACATTTTAATAATAATATCTGGTATGGTCTAAGAGAAGTTACATTCACACATTTTCCAAAATCTGAGACACAAAAACTAAAGTTGACCACCAGCACAAAAACCTTTTCAAAATAATGGGCAAGAATAATGTCTGAAAATTTAGAAGACTTGCTTTGCTGGTGAAAGTTGTCCATAACATTCCTTATTCATACAGTATGTATATAAAATAATAAATGTTAAAAAATCATTATTACACAGTACAGTACACAACTTCTACACTAATATATTATGTAAAACTTACAACTACTACTAGTCAAGACTACTACCACTACTAGGCCTACCCTAGACTACTGAAGACTACTACAGTACCACTACTACCCAGGGGGGGGAGGGCTGACTTTATACACTATGTATATTAGTCATCCTCCACATGGCTACAATAAACATTGTTGTAGGATGTGGTCACTTTCTAGTGGATTTAATGAGATCTGTCCACATGGAATAAAAATACATGTGAGGTGTATTGCAACAGGAGGCTGTGTTTGGTTTGTTTTCACTGGTGTATGGACCACCAACACACAGGGGGTGTATTATTCCTTTGTATACAGCCCACCAACACACAGGGGGTGTATTATTCCTTTATATACAGCCCACCAACACACAGGGGGTGTATTATTCCTTTGTATACAGCCCACCTACACACAGGGGGTGTATTATTCCTTTGTATACAGCCCACCTACACACAGGGGGTGTATTATTCCTTTGTATACAGCCCACCAACACACAGGGGGTGTATTATTCCTTTGTATACAGCCCACCTACACACAGGGGGTGTATTATTCCTTTGTATACAGCCCACCTACATACAGGGGGTGTATTATTCCTTTATATATGGACTTTTACCCTCTACAATACTACCACTACCACTACTACTATGCTAACTAACTAACTAACTAACTAACTAACACACTAACCTCTTCAGACTGATATCCAGAAGGTAGATGTCCTTGTTGTCGACTCCAACTAATAGCAGCAGGTGGGTTGCCGTCTGCTCCACACTCCAATGTTACACTTGAACCTTGTACCACGTGTTGAACTTTGGGACTAATAAGCTCCACCTGTAATATATAATAATGGTGGTGCTGTATTAACATATTCACTCACTCGCGCACACACACTCGCACACACTCACTCACTCACTCGCTCACACACACTCACACTCACTCACTGGCACACGCACACTCACACATTCACTTACTCAATCGCACACACTCACACACACACTCACACTCACTCACTCACACACTCACACTCACTCGCACACACACACTCACTCACTCACTCGCTCACTCGCACACACACACACACACTCAATACACACAGGAATTCTTACACAGGCTCTATGGAAAGACATGTAATTATTGTTGAAGTATTGCAATGAATGGTCTACCAAGTGACTCAGTGATTACCAAAACAACAAACCTAATAATAATAATGTTGTATTGCAGTTACGTAGTCTTACATTACAAAACAACAAACCTAATAATAATAATGTTGTATTGTAATTACGTACTCTTACATTTTCTGTATGTGTATAAAGTGTGTATAGAATGTATATAATAACAATTCTTCATACTTACAGCAGCAGGATATTGAACATTCAGTGTGTATTTAGAGTGTGTATAGTGTAAAAAGTATGTATATAATAACAATTCTTCATACTTACAGCAGCAGGATATTGAACATTGAGTGTGTGTATAAAGTATGTAAACAATAACAATTCTTCATACTTACAGCAGCAGGATATTGAACATTCAGTGTGTGTATATAGCGTGTGTGTAGTGTGTGTAGTGTATAAAGTATGTATATAATAACAATTCATCATACTCACAGCAGCAGGATATTGAACATTCAGTGTGTGTATATAGAGTGTGTATAGTGTAAAAAGTATGTATATAATAACAACAAATCTTCATACTTACAGCAGCGGGATATTGAACATTGAGTGTGTATAGTGTGTAAAATGGGTGTAAAAAGTATGTATATAATAACAACAAA
>JAWQEG010005689.1:0-20000 GCA_033782935.1 Petrolisthes cinctipes
CATTATTTTTGTTCATCTGTTTGTCCTGTTTGTTTGTTTGTTTATTTGTTTGGTGGCATACTTTGGAGGAATCAAGGCACTCCAATGTACCCAAAGTGTATTATTATCATTATTATTATTATCATTATTAATATTTTTAACGTACAGTCGGCAAAAAAAAGTTTTGTTTAACAGTGTGATGTAATGTTGGTAGGCCTGACTGGTGAGTGAGGTGTGACGTGAGTGTCTTATATACCTCCATCACCCTCCGTGTCCCTCAGTGTCTCATGGGCAGGCAAGTAGGAATGAAGTTCTTTCACCCAGTGTTATTTTTTTCTGGGTATTTCATGGATATTCTTGTTCTAAAATACTCAAACGCATTTCCTTATGTTTAATAATGAATAGTTTAAATAGTAAGAGTTTTTGAACACTCAAAATTTTAATTTAAAAATCAGCTAAACTTTTGATATAAAAAAAGTTGTCACTGCCGCGGCCCGCATATTATTAGCTGGGCACAAAGACGATACCCCGTCCTGGATGTCTCGGATGACACGAGGCACCAACTGCCCAGTCGGTGGAGTAACCAACCCTACCAAGCTTACCCATGTTAAAATTAACGTACGGGTGATAACGAAACTTTTTTTGATGACTGTACATTTGGGTACATTGGAGTGCCTTGATTCCTCCAAAGTATGCCAGGAAACAAATAAACAAACAAAAAACAAACAAATAAACAAACAGATAAACAAAAATAATGGTAGTGGCCTGTTGTTGTTGTTATTGTTGCTTGGAGGAGTTTAGAGGAATCTACAATTACTCCATGTTTACCATTAATAATTAACACTGTTTTACCCTCTTAATTAAGGACCCTGTGATCGTGTATGAAAATTGGAGGCTTCTGATTCCTCCTGACCATGTCACGAAACACACAGGCTCCTTCCATATAGGTGTGTGTGTGTGTATTTAGCTCCTTCCATATAGGTGTGTGTGTGTAGCTCCTTCCATATAGGTGTGTGTGTGTGTGTTTAGCTCCTTCCATATAGGTGTGTGTGTGTGTGTGTTTAGCTCCTTCCATATAGGTGTGTGTGTGTAGCTCCTTCCATATAGGTGTGTGTGTGTGTGTGTGTGTTTAGCTCCTTCCATATAGGTGTGTGTGTGTGTGTAGCTCCTTCCATATAGCTGTGTGTGTGTGTGTGTTTAGCTCCTTCCATATAGGTGTGTGTGTGTGTGTGTTTAGCTCCTTCCATATAGGTGTGTGTGTGTGTGTGTGTGTGTGTGTGTTTAGCTCCTTCCATATAGGTGTGTGTGTGTGTGTGTGTGTGTGTGTGTGTGTAGCTCCTTCCATATAGGGTGTGTGTGTGTGTGTGTTTCGTGGCAATATTTTTTGAAGGACTCATTTACCTCCAATATTCTGATTACATCACACACACATTATTAATTACATATTATTATTTCTCATTTATTTATTTATTTATTGGCCAACATGTTTAATAATAATAATAATAATAATAATAATAATAATAATAATAGTTTAATAAATTTGAATACAAAATTTTAATGGATAAGAAAGAATTGATTATATTTAAGAATTTTAGACTTATTTAAGCGGATGGTATATAGGGCCTTATGCAAGAACCTCTGTGGTACATACGATGGTGGGGCGGTACGATGGCACTGTTGTTTGTTCCATGGGGTCATCGTATCGGTACCATGGTATCGTATTACACCGTTAATGTTCTTGAATACGGTGGTAAATCTGGAGCAACTGATTCCTCCAAACTATTCCAAGCAACAACAACAACAACAACAACAAACAATAATAACAACAATAATAATAACAACAATAATAATCTACAAACAACAGCAACAACAAACAACAACAATAAACAAGCAACAACAACAAACAACAATTACAAAAACAAACAACAATAAAACTAAAACAACAACAACAACAACAACAACAACGTCAATAAAAAAAAACATTATTTTTTGTTGATATGGTCATGTGATGTGTTTCCTGATATACTTTGGAGGAATCAAGTTACTCCAATGTACCAAAATTATACTACTATTCCCTTAATAAAATTTAGAATATATAAATTTTACTTATATTACATTTATTATTTATTAGTTAATTAATTTATTTATTAATTTAAGGGGATCGTCATAATTTTTTTTATTTTATTTTTATTTTTTTTATATAATTTTTTTTTTATTTTTTTATTTTTTTTTTTTTTGGGTGTTTGGGAGTTTTTGTAATCCTCTGAACACTGCAACAAAACAGATGCCCTCCTCTTATTCACTGAAATGGGTTGTTTTCTGACATAGTTTGGAGGAATCAGTAGCCTTCCAACTCAACCCCAAACCAATAATAATAATAATAATAATAATAATAATAATAATAATAATAATAATAATAATAATGGATCCCTTAATTAATTCATTTCTTTATCTCACTCAGTTTTTTTTATTGTTTTTCTTCCTTCCTTCCTTCCTTCCTTCCTTTCTTCCTTCCTCCCATCCTTCCTTCTTCCCATCCTTCCTTCCTTGCCTTCCTTCCTTCCTTCCTTCCTTCCTTCCTCTCATCCTTCCTTCCTTCCTTCCTCCCTTCCCTCCCATCCTTCCTTCCTTCCTTCCTTCCTTCCTTCCTTCCTTCCTTCCTTCCTTCCTTCCTTCCTTCCTTCCTTCCTTCCTTCCTCCCATCCTTCCTTCCTTCCTTCCTTCCTTCGTCACTATTCTCTCTCTCTCTCTCTCTTCTCTCTCTCTTCTCTCTCTCTCTCTCTCTCTCTCTCTCTCTCTCTCTCTCTCTCTCTCTCTTCTCTCTCTCTCTCTCTCTCTCTCTCTCTCTTCTCTCTCTCTCTCTCTCTCTCTCTCTCTCTCTCTCTCTCTCTCTCTCTCTCTCTCTCTCTCTCTCTCTCTCTCTCTCTCTCTCTCTCTCTCTCTCTCTCTCTCTCTCAATACCTAATAAAAGTCCTTTGCTTGTACCAAATAATATTTATTTATTTATTTATTTATTAATTTATTGGTTTATTTTTTTTATTTATTTATTTTTTATTTGGTCTGTAATTAAGGCCCCTGTGTGTGTGTGTGATGTAGTCAGAAAAGTGGAGTTATACGAGTCTTTCAAATATTGCCACCACACACACACACACACACACACACACACCTATATGGAAGGAGCTACACACACACACACACACACCTACCTATATGGAAGGAGCTAAACACCACACACACACACACACACCCACCTATATGGAAGGAGCTAAACACTCACACACACACACACACACACACACACACACACACACACACACCACCTATATGGAAGGAGCTACACACACACACACACACACACACATCTATATGGAAGGAGCTAAGCACACACACACACACACACACACACACACACACACACCTATATGGAAGGAGCTAAACACACACACAAACACACACTCACACATCTATATGGAAGGAGCTAAACACACACACACACACACTCACACATCTATATGGAAGGAGCTTGTTTGTTTGTTTCATGGCATGGTCAGGAGGAATCAGAAGCCTCCAATATTCATACACGATAACAGGGTCCTTAAATTGGTGGTAAAATCTGGAGCAATTTGATTCCTCCACACAATTCCAAGCAACAACAACAACAACAACAACAACAGGCCACAACCACCACCATTACTTTTGTTCATCTGTTTGTTTGTTTGTTAGTTTGTTTGTTTGTTGGTTTCGTGGCATAGTTTGGAGGAATCAAGGCACTCCAATGTACAGTTGACCACAAGAATTCTTAAACACAGTGTTGTTGTTTTCGAGTATTTTCAACATATAGACAATGTAAGACTACGTAACTGCAATACAAACATTAAATATTATTAGGTTTGTTGTTTTGCTAATCACTGAGTCACTTGGTAGACAAATCATTGCAGTACTTCCAAAATAATGACCTCTCTTCCATATATATAGCCTGTGTAAGAATTCATGCGGCCGACTGTACAGCCAAAATCAAATATCCACCAACACTTTCCTTCCATCGTAGTAAATATTTTGGTAATAATGAACAACACGTGTATGATTTTGCAGCACCTAATAATGATAATAATAATAATTGAGGAGGTTGAATTGACGTAAGGTGTTGTATGATTATATTTTGATATGGTAAATATCTTAATAATAAAGAACAACACGTGTATGATTTTGCAGCACCTCATAATAATAATTGAGGGGGTTGAGCTGACGTAAGGTGTTGTTGTATGATTATATTTTGATATGATACTGATTTATTTGCACAGTGGAAGGAAAGTGTTGGTGGATATTTGATTGTGGCTGTACACACCAAAAATTTATTCTTACCAACATAATCTAATGTAATAGAAGCCTGTGTATGGTGGATATGTCATGTTGAGAGGGACTTTTATTATTGTCTGCAATCATTGATTTAATATAGTCATGAGATTAATCCTTTATTGGTGAATTAGAAGGTCTATGATTCCTCCAAACTATGCCACGAAACACACAGACAGACCATTGATGGGTTTCTGTCTGTCTGTCTCCTGGTATAAATAACATACATAAAAAAAAAAAAAAAAATAGGAGGGAATCAGTAGCCTTCAAATTTACCAACTAGAGAATGTCACCTTAAGGGACCCTGTGATCGTGTATGGATATTGGAGACTTCTGATTCCTCCTGACCATGCCACGAAACCTATAGGTGTGTGTGTGTGTGTGTGTGTGTGTGTGTGTTTAGCTACTTCCATATAGGTGTGTGTGTGTGTGTGTGTGTTTAGCTACTTCCATATAGGTGTGTGTGTGTGTGTGTGTGACGCTCCTTCCATATAGGTGTGTGTGTGTGTGTGTGTGTGTGTGTGTGTGTGTGTGTGTGTGTGTGTGTGTGTAGCTCCTTCCACATAGGTGTGTGTGTGTGTTTAGCTCCTTCCATATAGGTGTGTGTGTGTGTGTGTGTGTTTAGCTCCTTCCATATAGGTGTGTGTGTGTGTGTGTGTGTGTGTGTGTGTGTGTGTGTGCGTGTGTGTGTGTGTGTGTGTGTGTGTGTGTAGCTCCTTCCACATAGGTGTGTGTGTGTGTTTAGCTCCTTCCATATAGGTGTGTGTGTGTGTGTGTGTGTTTAGCTCCTTCCATATAGGTGTGTGTGTGTGTGTGTGTGTGTGTGTGTGTGTGTGTGTGTGTGTGTGTGTGTGTGTGTGTGTGTTTAGCTCCTTCCATATAGGTGTGTGTGTGTGTGTGTGTGTGTGTAGCTTCTTCCATATAGGTGTGTGTGTAGCTCCTTCCATATAGGTGTGCGTGTGTGTGTGTGTGTGTTTAGCTCCTTCCATATAGGTGTGTGTGTGTGTGTGTGTGTGTAGCTTCTTCCATATAGGTGTGTGTGTGTGTAGCTCCTTTCATATAGGTGTGTGTGTGTGTGTGTAGCTCCTTCCATATAGGTGTGTGTGTGTGTGTGTGTGTCGTGGCAATATTCGAAGGACTCATTTACCTCCAATTTACTGACTACATCACATGGTTCCATAGCTATCATAATCAAATGAACATAGCAATATTTTTTTTTATGATAGTATGAATATCAAACTTAATGCAAATAATATTATATAATTATTATTTTCTATGATTTTATGGTAATAGGAATATGTAATAAATTTTTTATACTATAAATATCGAACTTTATATTAATAGGTATATATATATATATATATATATATATATATATATATATATATATATATATATATATATATATATATATATATATATATATATATATATATATATATATATATATATATATATATATAGTTTTATTATGGTATAAACATCTTAATTTTTATTAATTAATATATATATTATTTCATATTAATAGGTATATATGTTATTTCATTATTGTATAAGCATCTTATTTTAAACTAATAAGTATATATATTATTTTAAACTAATAGGTATATATATCATTTTATATTAATAGGAATATATATTATTTTATAATAATAGGAATATATATAATTTCATTATGGTATAAGCATCTTACTTTATATAAATAATGTACATGTGTTTACTAAGTTGTTTGTTTTTGTTTATTTTTTGCTTCAGGTACATAAAGCCGCCTCATCCCCGGTGCAGGAAGGTGGGGAGAGGAGGCCAGGTCAACACCCCCTTACCACCACCACCACAACAACATCAACAACAACAACAACAACAACACATGCACCAGGCCCAACCAAACCAGGGATCGTAGGAGGAGGAGTGGGGGTGGGGGGCGGCACGCATTACCCTCACCCGAGAAAGGGGGGTCCTCAAGTACGCTTCCTCCCCGAACGACCTTCCTTAGGAAAACAGAAAGATCAGGAAAGTTCAGAATCTGAGACTGAGAACACCACCAATGATGAGGAAGCCCACACCACCGAGAAATTCCTCTTGCTCACCGATCAACTCTCAGTGGATACCAAGAAGCATCTATCAATTAAGGATATTGGGGTCATTCTCGATAGACTCTCTTCCAAAATAATCGACGTGGAGAAGCTGGATAGGGAAATAGAAGAGGAGGACTGTTTTAACTGGACAATTAAAGCTACAATCCGAGGCGACACGTTGAGAGAACTTGGTGTTATTTACAATGGTCACTTCTACTCGATCAGTGAACACCCAGGTTATGGACAGAAGAAAGAGGAGGAGGAGGAGGAAGAGGAGGAAGAAGATGTAACCGAGGAAAAGGAGGTGGAAAAGGAACCTGTCTGAATGCTGTTGGGAAGGTGTCACTTGGACCCAACCTTGTTCAATTGGATTTGTTAATGCTCACGCCAGTCTTGTTGGTTGGTATGTGTGTGTGTGTTGTGTTGTGTTGTGTTGTGGGTGCAATCTTCGACCACGATAAAGGGAAGGAAGGAAGGAAGGAGGAAGACGAATGAGGAGAAGGAAGGAAGACGAAAACAAAAAGTATACCACATACTTTTTTTGAGGGGGGAAGTCGAAGATAGAAAGACACGAACGAACGAAAGAAGGAAAATGAAAATGAAGGACCTGTTGTTGTTGTTGTTTGTGGTGATGATGATGATGATGATGAAGGTGATGATGATGATGAAGGAGTTAGTAGTGCTGTAGTGTGTTTGTGCTACGAGGCTACAGTTGTGGGTGTGTCAGGAAAACAAAAGGTAGAATAGTGTTTTTAAAAGTGACATGAGTGTGACAATTTTTTTACTCACGAGAAGTACCCGCCCCGCCAAGCCCCGCCCCCCCCTCACCCCCAACCCCCACCCCCTAAACAAACCCCCCTCCTGCTGCTGCTGCTCCTACCTACTATTACTATTTCTACTACTACTACTACTACTACTACTACTACTATTTCTACTATTACTATTTCTACTACTACTATTATTTCTACTACTACTACTACTACTACTACTACTTCTTCTTCTTCTACTACTACTACTATTTCTATTACTACTACTATCACTACTGCTACTGCTCTCCCATCACCCACCCACCCACCCACTTCCTACGACACACACAACACAACCCCCACCACCACCACCACAACAACTCGGCCCACACCTTACCCACACCCCCAGCCAAACATTTACTACATACCCACTGTGGACCCATCAGCGTGGTGTGGTGTTGCCCCAAAGTGGTATACCCCAATGTGGTATATCCCAAAGTGGTATATACCCTTGTTTCTAGTGTACATAGGCGGAGATAACACTGCCATAAACCACTGATGCCGCGTGAAAGGCACCTGGCC
Source organism: Petrolisthes cinctipes (assembly GCA_033782935.1). Taxonomy (NCBI): domain Eukaryota; kingdom Metazoa; phylum Arthropoda; class Malacostraca; order Decapoda; family Porcellanidae; genus Petrolisthes; species Petrolisthes cinctipes. The sequence continues at coordinate 7,736 of JAWQEG010005689.1, forward strand.
GACCATACAGCGTCTTGCCAGGTAAGATTATGATGTCTCAAGTCAACTCTCACGGTTGATTCCACAGTGGTATTTGTTTGTTAGCCATCCAACCAACAGACCAACCAACCAACCACACTGTCTTGTAAGGCTTCATTATTTTCCAAAACCACCCATACTTGTAAGGTTTCATTATTTTTCAAAAGGTGAGTGAGTCTCCACATTTACAAAATATATTAATACAGTTAGATAATTATGATCACTGCATCCAACCAACCACACTTGTAAGGCTTCATTATTTTCCAAAACCACCCATACTTGTAAGGTTTCATTATTTTTCAAAAGGTGAGTGAGTTTCCATATTCACAAAATCTATTAAATGGTGATCACTACAACCAACCAATCAACCAACCACACTTGTAAGGTTTCATTATTTTTCAAAAGGTGAGTGAGTTTCCATATTTACAAAATCTATTAAAACAGTTAGATAATGATGAACATGCAACCAACCACACTTGTAAGGCTTCATTATTTATTTTTCCAAAGAGGTGAGTGAATATCCACATTCACAAAATCTTCTATTAAAACAGTTAGATAATGATAATCACTGCATTGTTTACTCACCAAATTCATTAAATAATTCACCCATAATTCATTAACAAGGCTAATATTCTTTCGTTGGCGTGCTTACAAACCACTAACAACCACTGTGGAATCGACCCTCAGTCAACCCTCAATCACTTGTGTTTTGCTTGGTGATCTATTGAATGTGTGAGTGTGTGTAGGGATGCAAATGTGTGTGTGTGTGTGTGTGTGTGTGTGTGTGTGTGTGTGTAGGGATGCAAATGTGTGTGTGTGTGTGTGTAGGGATGCAAATGTGTGTGTGTGTGTGTAGGGGTGCAAGTGTGTGTGTGTGTGTAGGGATGCAAGTGTGTGTGTGTGTAGGGATGCAAATGTGTGTGTGTGTGTGTGTGTGTGTGTGTGTGTGTGTGTAGGGATGCAAATGTGTGTTGTGTGTTTAGGAGTTGGCAGGGGAAATTTGTGTGTGTGTGTGTGTGGATATATGTGAGTGTGTGTGTGTTTAGATATTTGTACATTTGTGTGTGTGTGTGTGTGTGTGTGTGTGTGTGTGTAGGGGTTAGCAGGGGAAATGTGTGTTTAAGGTGAAGTGTTTGCTATTAGGTGTGTTGTGTTTTTCAGTGTGTTAAGATGTGTTTGCTTTACAGTGTGTGCGTTAAAAGGATAATATGTTGTTCTGTTTTGCAGTGTGTTAAGATGTGTTTGTTTTGCAGTGTGTGTGTTAAAAGGATAATGTGTTGTTGTGATTTTCAATGTTTTAAAATAATGTGTTTGTTTTACAGTGTGTTAAAAGGATAATGCGTTTGTGTTAATTAAGATGTATTTGTTTTACAGTGTGTGTGTTAAAAGGATGATGTGTTTGTGTTGCAGTGTGTTAAGAAGAAGTGTTTGTGTTGAAGAGTGTTTTGTTTTTCAGTGTGTTAAGATGTGTTTGTTTTACAGTGTGTGTGTTAAAAGGATAACATGTTGTTGTGTTTTACAGTGTGTTAAAAGGATAATGTGTTTGTGTTAAGATGTGTTTGTTTTACAATGTGTTGAAAGGATGATGTGTTTGTTTTTCAATGTGTGAAGAAGTGTTTATGTTGGTGTGTTTGTTTTTCAGTGTGATAAGATGTGTTTGTTTTACAGTGTGTGTGTTCAAAAGATGATGTGTTTGTTTTTCAATGTGTTAAGAAGTGTTTATGTTGGTGTGTTTGTTTTTCAGTGTATTAAGATGTGTTTGTTTTACAGTGTGTGTGTTAAAAGTATAATATATTGTTTGTTGTTGTTTTTCAGAGCCTGTCACGCTTGTGTTTAGAAGACAATCGCCAAGCTACCCCCCTGCAGGCAGGCTTTAGCGTAGCTTCTGAACCAACCAACTCAACCCACCAATCAACCCACCAGCTCAACCTACCAACCCACCATCCAACCCACCAATCAACCCACCAGCTCAACCTACCAACCCACCATCCAACCCACTAATCAACCCAGCAATCAACCTACCAACCCAGCAATCAACTCAATTCAACCCACCAACCCAGCAATCAACACAACCCACCAACCCAACCCACCAACCCACCAATCAACCCACCAGCTCAACCTACCAACCCACCAACCAACCCAACAATCAACTCAACCAACCAACCAACCAGTCAACCCAGCAATCAACACAACCCACCAACCCACCAATCAACCCACCAATCAACCCACCAACCCACCAGTACCCCCCACTTGTTACCGTGACACGAGGGTTTGATTATATGGTCGCGGCCCCCCCCCCCAGCCCCCCAGCCCCAGCCAGCCCCAGCCCCACCACTGGAAGGGGGGCACAAGGCGTAGGGTGTGCCCAGACTGGCTACCCCCTTAACTCCCCCCCAACTCCCCCTAACACCACACAACCCCATCCCCTCAAAACCACCTGCTTACTGCCCGCCACACACACACACACACACACACACACAGAGGATCCAAACACACACACAAACACACACACACAGGATCCAAACACACACACACAAACACACACACACATAGGATCCCACCACACACACACACACACATACACAGGATCCCACCACACACACACACACAGGATCCAAACACACACACACAAACACACACACACAGGATCCAAACACACATACACACACGGCCACGCTGTTTGTCGTATCCATTCTCTTGTGGATTTACAAATGAAAACAAAATAACAAAAAAAAAAAAAATTAAACAAGACTGGAGTTATTTCCAGAACTTGAAAACAATTTATAGAATAACTACTTAAACTATATTGAACGACTGGAACAAAAACCAAACAAAAACAAAAAAATAATAATAATAATAATAATAATGATAATGATAATAAACTCTATATTTTAATTCCTCGTTGGGGGAAATTTGATTAGTGTTGTCAAATGCCACGGTGGCGCTGCTGTCGTCGTCGTCGTTGTTGTTGAAGGAAAACATACATACATACATAGCGCTATAGAGTTTACCCGCAGCGACAATACAAACAGAATAATAATGCTCAAAGACTATTACTAAACAATGATGTTGTATTGTGTAAAAAAGATACTATATTATTCATTAGAGAGAGAGAGAGAGAGAGAGAGAGAGAGAGAGAGAGAGAGAGAGAGAGAGAGACCATTTGAAACTTTACTTCTTCTTCTTCTTAATTGCTTACGACGCTGTTTAGAAAATAAACAAAAACAAAAAAACAATAAATAAATAAATAAACTGATAAATACAAACATTTCAGTGAACAAGAAACTACAACCAACCACCAACCACCAACCAACCCCCGAGAGACAGTGTTTGTTTGTTTGTTTGTTTGTTTGTTTGTTTGTTTGTTTACATTTTTGTCCGCTCGACGCACTGCCCAGGCTGAGCGATGATGATGATGATGATGATGATGACAATTTGCCGTTCATTTTTTGCACGGTGCCTCGTGTGTGTTGCAATGTTTGGATGTTTGTAATAATAATAATAATGATAATGATAATAATAATAATAATAATAATAATATTTAGACACACTGGTGACCGTTCATCTCTTTTATACGGTGCATACATACATACATACATACATAAATACATACATACATACATAGTGTGTAAAAAAATACTTATGTTTGTTGTAAGAAAGAGGATTTTTGGAGGGGAAGTGAGAATGTATCGTAAGTAAATAAGTAAATAAGTAAGCAAGTAAGTAAGTAAGTAAGGATTTGTTTTGTTTACTCGTGTGTGTCAACCAACCAACCAACCAACCAACCACTGTCAGATATTTCAGGGTCTACACAAGCGAAAAAAAAAAAAACAAGATTAAAAAGGTGATAGAAGTGTGACATTATTAATATTTTTTTTATTATTTTTTTTTATTATTTTTTTTTTTTTTTTTTTTTTTTTTGAGTCCTGTAAGGGGGTAAATAGCATACTTTTGAAAGATTGCTCGGAGTGCCTTGATTCCTCCAAAGTAATGCCGCCAGGAAAAACAGAACCCAGACGAAAAGAAAAAAAATAATGGTATCCTGTTGCCTGGAATATTTTGGAGGAATCATTTGCTCCAGAATTACCACCCAAAAAACATGTGCTATAATATTACCTAGACCCATAGGAATAAAAAAAAATAATGGTATCCCGTTGCCTGGAATAGTTTGGAGGAATCATTTGCTCCAGATTTACCACCTCCTTAAACAGTGCCACGAAGGGAAAGAGTTTGTTGATTTTTCGTGGCATAGCTAGGAGGAATCTGAAGCCTCCAAAACTCTTGTATATGCAGGGTTTGAAGGAGTTTGTTGTTGTTGTTGTTTCGTGGCATAGTGAGGAGGAATCAGAAGCTCCAATAATTGTTCCCAGTGACAAAACAAAATTGGATCATTTGAGCCACTTCAATCCTTAACAAACAAGGATGATTTTCTAAGATCTTCAGTGAAAAAAAAAAAACAAAAAAGATATATTATTAACCACACGATCTTTAATGAAAAATAAAACAAAAAAGATATATTATTAACCACACGATCTTTAGTGAAAAATAAAAGTATCAGATAATTTTAACCACACGATCTTCAGTGAAAAAAAACAAAAGAAAAAAGATATATTATTAACCACACGATCTTTAGTGAAAAATAAAAACATCAGAAAATTTTAACCACACCACGATCTACAGTGAAAAAAAAAAACAGACAAAAAAGATATATTTTTAACCACACGATCTTCAGTGAAAAAAAAAAAATGAAAACATGGGATAATTTGAACAACACGATCTTCAATGAAAAATATAAACATGAGATCATTTTAACCACACCAAGATCTTTAGTGAAAAATAAATAAAAGTATCAGATAATTTTAACCACACGATCTTCAATGAAAAATAAAAGTATCAGAAAATTTTAACCACACCAAGATCTTTAGTGAAAAATAAAAGTATCAGAAAATTTTAACCACACCACGATCTTTAGTGAATGACAGACAGAAGAAAAGAGGAATAATTTTCAGCTTTGCGAAACGTATTGAAAGGAAGAGACAAAAAACTGTTAATTGTGACGAGATAATGATTTAAGATGATGATAATTATTTAAGAATAGTGATGATTAGATATGATAATGATTTAAGATGATAATGATGATTTAATATGATGGTATTTAAGATGATGATAATGATGATGGTGATTTAAGATGATAGTGATTTAAGAATGATGGTGATTTAAGATAATGACTTTTTTTGTCCGTGCCGACCCACACACTGCCGAGGACCTATTCTATACATATAATAATAATAATAATAATAATAATATAATAATAATAATTCAGATATAATATTGTTGGAGGAGGGGTCGAGTTTTTGCTCATGTTTGTAGTAGATGTAAACCACCAATCAGTCAGTCAGTCAAATAATGCATTGTTTTGAAAATCACCATAAACTCAGAGCCTATTTTTAGTATGATAAGCCTCCTCAAAAAAAAAAATAATAATTTATATATATATATATATATATATATATATATATATATATATATATATATAATTATAATAATTCCTCACCCTGCCACTTTATGTCCCTGTGTTGTGGAATATAAATGAATAAAAAATATATGTATACACGTAGAAAATTATTTGTCTGGAGTGCTTAAATAGAACTTGGCTCGGAGTTCTTGGTGAAGGAGTGTTTAATTAAATAAGAGTAGTAGATTTTTATGTCTGGAAAAAAGTATATATATATATATATATATGTATATATATGTATATATATATATATATATATATATATATATATATATATATATATATATATATATATATATATATATATATATATATATATATATATATATATATATATATATATATATATATATATATATATATATAATAATAATGTTGATAATAATGATAAACAAACTTTGAACAATCTAACAAGGGCCATGGCATTTTTGGTGGGAAGCAGTTTATTACAATGGCTACAATGGCTACAATGGCTATGAAGGGGAGTCCTGTGGTGTCCATCGCAAGCGCTGTCTGTGCCTTCCCATCATAAACAACATTTTATTTCCCAGGACGAAGGAATTGCCTGCGCTTGGATGTGTGTTATAACAATGACAAACAAACTCAAAAATGTATGTATAAAAAAAAAAAAACGGATGAAAATAATGGCTATATCGTCTCCCTCATCAGCAAAAAAATGGGCCAGGCTCATTTTTGGGTCGATTTTTGGAAATTTTTCGGTTTTCACTTTTTTGGCCTAAATTGCTTCTTAGAGTATGATGTTATTAATACAAGTAATAAAAAATGACTTGGGCTGTTTGTTAATGAAGGAGTGTCGGTATAATTATAATGATAGTAGTGTTGTTGTGTTGGTTCACCCGCCCGTACATAAAAGAAAAAAAATTTGTAGGTGCTGCACATTTTTTTGAGCATCTTACTAAGGGTGTGGTGTGTGTGTGTGTGTTTGTTTGATCATTATGACGGGCGGTGTTTGTTTTGAATTGAACCAAACATTTCATTACATTGGATACCATTGAATCCATGAGGCTTTAAAATGGCCTAAATTTTGACTTTGTACATTGGATTGTGGACATTAGACATTGGATTATAAACAAACATTATTAATATTAATGATGTTTGTTACACGAGAACGAGTGAGTGACAAGTGTAAAAAAAAATAATAATGATGATAATAATAATAATAATAAACAAAAAAACTGTGGTAGAAGAAGAAGAAGAAGAAAAAAAATTGGAATAATAATAATAATAATGATAATAATAATAATAGTAATATAATACTGTGGCAGAAGATGATGATGATTTTCGATGATGAAAGATTGCAAACTTGATTATGCAATTTGATATTGGTAACGTCTACAGTTAAACCAAACGTGAATGGACATTTTGTTGTGTGGTTTGCTGTATGACGTAATTGTATGTAATTTATCTTGGTCTTTAAAAAAAAAATATATATATACATATATTTATTGTGTACTTGTTTGTTTGGAGAAAGAAGAAAGGGAGGGAGACTTAGATTATACTTTTATTTATTTATTTATTTAACTCAAAATATAACTTGAGTAAAGATGATTGATTGCTTTTGTTTTTATTTTTATTGTTCTTGGAATCACTACTCTTGACTTATATTATTTATTTTCATATTATTATTATTATTATTATTATTATTATTACGACTATAATTGTTATCATTATCATTATAATTGTATATATTAATATTATTGTCAATGTTATATTAATTTACTGTACTTATTTGTATACTTATGTTTATTTATTTATATAATTTAGTATTGTTGTTGTTAATACTAATATTCTGCTGCACAAATTGGGAAGGACAAGCAGAAATATATTTTATAAATGTTAACTTCCCATGAATTTGTAAAAAATAATAATAATAATAATGTGTTGTTTCTCATTTGTAAACAATTGTCATACACATTTTCTGAAGAGCTCCCATAAACATTTGAATAGATTTTAAATGATTAAGGAGGTATGTATGTATGATTTTGGTAATAACATTTGGAGCACTTTGATTCCTCCAAAAAAAAAACCATGCCATTTGAATAGAATTTAAATGATTAAGGAGGTAAATTATTGTATGTATGATTTTGGTACTAAAATATTTGGAGTACTTTAATTCCTCCAAAAAACATGCCAGTCGTAAAACAAACAGGTTCTGATTAAATCCAAACATAATGGTTGTTGTTGTTGTTGTTGTTGTTGCTTGGAATAGTTTGGAGGAATCAGATGCTCCAGTTTTACCACCACCACCAATAACAACAACAACAACAACAACAACAACAATAACAATAATAACAACAACAACAACAACACTGTACACAAACAAACAAACAAACAAATAAACCATATTGATGACAGTTACGTTGTATTTTGTAGAAGAAAATTAATATTAGAAAAACGGGGGGAAAAAATAGAATAATAACATTCATATTGTAATGTAAACAACAACAACAACAAAAACAACAACAACAACAACAAAAACATTAAAACATCTTGAATTTTTTTAATGCACTGGCAATATTGGAATTATTATTATTATTATTATTATTATTATTATTAGGATAAATCTTTACTTTGTTTATTTTTTATTTTATTTACTTTTTTCAAGAAGCTGCTGGTGTTATAAATGATGATAATAATAATTGTTAAAATATCTCGTCGCTACCAAGACATAAAAGACCCTATATGTGTGTGTGTGTGTGTGATGCAGTCAGAAAATTATTGGAGGTAAATGAGTCCTTCAAATATTGCCACGAAACACACACACACACACACACACACACACACACCTATATGGAATGAGCTACACACACACACACACCTATATGGAATGAGCTTTACACACACACACACACACACACACACACACACACACACACACACACACACACCTATATGGAAGGAGCTACACACACACACACACACACACACACACACACACACACACACACACACACCTATATGGAAGGAGCTACACACACACACACACACACACCTATATGGAAGGAGCTACACATACACACACACACACACACACACACACACACACACACACACCTATATGGAAGGAGCTACACACACACACACACACACACACCTATATGGAAGGAGCTACACATACACACACACACACACACACACACACACACACACACACACACACCTATATGGAAAGAGCTACACACACACACACACACACACACACACACACACACACACCTATATGGAAGGAGCTACACACACACACACACACACACAAACACCTATATGGAAGGAGCTTGTTTGTGTGTTTCGTGGCATGGTCAGGGGGAATCAGAAGCCTCCAATTTTCATACACAATCACAGAGTCCTTAAGGGAAAACCAACATACTTTTGGTACATTGGAGTGCCTTGATTCCTCCAAAGTATACCGGGAGACGAACAAACAAACACACACAAACAAACAAACAAACAATAAGACCAGATAAACAAAAACAAAATAATGGTGGTGGTGGTGGCGGCCTGTTGTTGTTGTTGTTGTTGCTGTTGTTGTTGTTGTTGGCTGGAATAAATTGGAGGAGTCATTTGTTACTCCAGAATTTTATCACCAATAAAATACAAATAACTTTTCATTTAGGACCCTGTGATCGTGTATGAAAATTGGAGGCTTCTGATTCCTCCTGACCATGCCACGAAACACACAGGCTCCTTCCATATACTGTAGGTGTGTGTGTGTGTGTGTGTAGCTCCTTCGATATAGGTGTGGATGTGTGTGTGTGTTTAGCTCCTTCCATATAGGTGTGTGTGTGTGTGTGTAGCTCCTTCCATATAGGTGTGTGTGTGTGTGTGTGTTTAGCTCCTTCCATATAGGTGTGTGTGTGTGTGTAGAGCTCCTTCCATATAGGTGTGTGTGTGTGTGTGTGTGTAGCTCCTTCCATATAGGTGTGTGTGTGTGTGTGTGTGTGTGTTTAGCTCCTTCCATATAGATGTGTGTGTGTGTGTGTGTGTGTTTCGTGGCAATATTTGAAGGACTCATTTACCTCCAATAATTTTCTGACTACATCACACACACACACAGGGTCCCTTAAGGGGAGTAATTCATTTTTGTTACATTGGAGTGCCTTGATTCCTCCAAAGTATACCAGGAACCAGGACCATATGAACAAAAATAATGGTGTTCTGTTGCTTGGAATAGTTTGGAGGAATCAATTGCTCCAGATTTATCAACGCAAAATTTCCCCTTAAATAAATAATCACACTATTTAGACGCTGTTTCCTCCGTCACTCTGAAGGTTACGTCCGTCCTCCTGTCAACAAACGGAGGATGAGGGATGAAGGAAATTAATGGGTCGATTCCACGGTGGTATTGGTTTGTTAGCTTCCCAACCAACCACACTTGTAAGACTTCACTATTTTTCAAAAGGTGGGCATCTTTATTCACAAAATCTATCTAACAGTTAAATAATGATGATCACTGTATAGTTTACTCACAAAATTAATTAAATAATTCACTCAGAAGTCATTTACACTGGTAACATTTTTTAGTTGGCGTGCTTACAAACCAAATTCATTAAATAATTCACCCACAAGTCATTTACACTGCCAACATTCTTTCGTTGGCGTGCTTACAAACCAATACCAACCACTGTGGAATCGACCCTATGTCTTTTGTGTGATTTCGGGTGCGATAATAATAAAAATGGAGAATGGTTTTGATCAAAGATGAATATATCAAATAATATTAATTACTAGTGTGAATTAATTTAGGGAAAATAATAATAATAATAATAATATAAAATACAATTGTAGCTTCTTTAGAATTGTTAGGAAAGTATTTTTAAGATATTAATTTCCATATTTGTATGTGGAAGCATCAAGCAGGCATTTGGTTTGTGTTTGGCTTTATCAATGCTTTAAGGAACGAAGGCAAAAGTACTTCTCATTCCGAATAATAATAATATTAATAATAATAATCGCTTTTGTTAACTTGGCAAAGCAAATGTTTAGCAGGCGTTTCTTAGGATGGTTAAGGGCCCATGTGATGTAGTCAGAATATTGGAGTAAACGAGTCCTTCAAATACAGTCACCAAACAACCCCTAATATGTATGGAAGGAGCTTGTGGGTTTGTGTGTGTTTCGTGGCATAGTCAGGAGGAATCAGAAGCCTCCAATTTTCACCTATATGGAAGGAGCTTGTTGGGTTGTGTGTTTCGTGGCCTAGTCAGGAGGAATCTGAAGTCTCCAATTTTCATAGACGATCACAGGGTCCTTAAAGTCTCGTTATACAATTATATATAAACACAAATACACAAAATAATAATAATAGTGTCCATATTTATTGTTGGTGAAATATTCTGACATTTTTTTGCAAACAGCACACAGCAGCAGAGAATAATTCATTGACTCACTCATTCACGGATTCATTCATTCATAACGGACTGGTTTGTGTGGACTGATCATCCCTTGGCTAAATAAATAAACAAACAACAACTTTCCGTCAAAACAAAACTAAAAAAAAATAATTAATTATATATATATATACATATATATATATATATATATATATATATATATATATGTATAATATATATATATATATATATATATATATATATATATATATATATATATATATATATATATATATATATATATATATATATATATATATATATATATATTACTGCTCCCAATTTCTGTCCTCTGAAATGATGTTGTGACTAGGTTTAGAAATGTTCCTTTAAAGGATCCTGTCATGTACCGGTTGTCGGAATATTGGAGGTAATGGAGTCCTTCAAACATTGCCACGAAACACACACACACACCTATATGGAAGGAGCTTGTTTGTTTGTGTGTTTCGTGGCATGGTCAGGAGGAATCAGAAGCCTCCAATTTTCCTACACGATCACAGGGTCCTTACTATGTTCCCAATTTCACAGTAATATTGCAATGCCTCTTATTAAAATATATTATTATTATTATTTAATGTTAAAAAAAAAAAATATATAATGATGATGTGGTTGTTTCAGCTTAGTACTAAAACAAAAAAATCTCTTAGCTCTGACGAGATTATTAAATGATATTATTATTATATATAGTAATGCCCCCTACCCCCTCCCTACCCCCCTACCCCCCCTGCCCCCAGACCCGAAAACTGATGACCCCCTGACCTCACTCCCAACCAATTCCCCAAATCCCTCCCCCCCACCAAAAAAAAAAAAAATCCCCCCTTTATGACTTATACCCTCAAGGGGGGAGGGGGCTGTGGGGGGAGGGGGGGTCCAGGGAAACTGAAGGCTTGTATTATTATTATTATTATAATTGTTATTATAATAATTATTATTATTATAATTATTATTATTATTATTTTTATTATTATTATTATTATTATTATTATTATTATTAATATTATTATTATTATTATTACTATTATTATTATTATTATTATTATTATTATTAAGCTCATTGAATATAATAATCATATAAACCAGTCACGCCCCCCTCCCCCCCAAATTCCCCCACCCTCACCCCCCACCCCCACTCGAGCAAAGACAGTTTCCAAATGTCTGTACATGAATACGGGTTTATAACGCACAATATTAAACACACGCTGTATCGCGTTTTTAGTTTAGCCTAACTCGTGTTGCGTTTGTTGGGAAAGGAAAAGGAAGGAAGGAAGGAAGGAAAATGAGGAGGAAGAAGAAGAGGAGAAGGAAGGAAGAGAGGAGAAGGAGG
>JAWQEG010005689.1:27500-32500 GCA_033782935.1 Petrolisthes cinctipes
ACACGTGTGATTGATAGTCTATGGAGGCCTTAAGGTATACAGTAGTTTGTATGTTTTTTTTAATCAAATTACCCGCGAGGACAGCAGACAAATGTATTATTAAAACATTTTTATTTATGTACTTGAAATATATTTAACATCAGTATTTCTCAAGTTTTATGTTTGTTAATGAAAATTATTAATACTTTCGTAGTCACTATCTCTTGATATAACGACCCTGCTGTGCTCCATAATAAGATTCATTAAGGTAAGTTTCTGCTGATAAGTTAGAGCAGGAGCCTTAATTGTTATGAGCAGAAATTATGGTCATCATGTGTTCTCTGTTCCAAGTTCCTTCTGCTCACAACACAGGTAACAGTTCATATTTCGGCGCGAGTTTGTTATAGCTCCATGGTGGCCAATATCCACCACTCAGGTGTACCAACCCTTCCGGTTAGCGCACGGAAGGCATTTTCCCGAAGTCTGGTGGGCTACGTACCACCGCCGCTTACTGCTGGGCCAAAATGGTGGTGGTTGGAAGGAGAATAACGCTTGGGTTATAACCATTAAACCAACCATGGGATAATCTTTGAAATAGTTTCAGTCTCTTTCCCAGCTCATTTTACCTTGCCTGTGCGAACCCTAACCTAACCTAACTTACTCTGACCTAACCTAACCTAACCTAACCTAAACTAGACCTAACCTAACCTAACCAAATCAAGCGCTGTTACATACCTGTATAAAGTTCACAAATATGCGCCCGGGGGTTTGTTTGCGCGGCCACAAAGTTTGTTAGTTAGCAAACCAAAGATCAGACCACTGTGGAAATGGAAAGGCTTATAATGGTGATGGTTTTTGTTTGGGCGCTAATAAATCGACTGTGGAATCGGCCCTATTTAGCGAAAAAAAAAAAAAAAAAAAAAAAAAAGTCAAAATGATAGGAGTAACTAACTATGGGATTTTTAGAGGCAATCAAGTTAAGAGTGAAGTTCAGTGTTGGTAAATCTGGAGTAACTGATTCCCCCAAACTATTCTAAGCAACAGGCCACCATTTATTTTTGTTAATATGGTCCTGTTTCCTGGCATATGTTGGAGGAATCAAGATGCTCCAATGAACCCAAAGTAGACCACATCCTATAACAGCTTTAACAATATTTTAGCGTTTATTTTTATTTTTTCGACCAATTACCTAAACACAGAATCGTATTTCACCTTTAAAACATGATTTAATTATAAACAAAATAAAAAAAAGGCAGGAGATTATCAATACCTGTCATTTATTGCCAGTCGTAAGAAAAAAGAAATCTAAAGAAAAAACCCTAGATTATTGTTGTACTCCACACCAGGTAGTCAGAAAACCCCAGATCTAGCTGGAAAAAACTAGCATTGGCATCACTGATACTTTTAGCGTTTTCTATAGATACTCATGGCCCTCATTATAGAACAATATGTATATGAAATAATTATACTGTATGGAAATCAAACTGGTTAACAGCTCTTCATTTATCTCTCATATATGGAATTGATATACTCTAATAATGCTGCTATAATTATGTTACAACGTCTAAGAGGCTTATTAGGCCCGTAGTTTAAAAAAAATTAAGGGCCCTTACTGGAGGTCTATGAATCCTCCAAAATAATCCAGGCCACAGAACCCTTAAGTATTTCTATTAGGGAATCTGTTGACCGGAGTAGTTTGGAGAATTCATAGACCTTACATTTTTTTTTTTTTTTTTTTTTTTTTTTTTTTAACTACGGGCCTATGTCCTATCTGAGCTGGGGATTAACGTACAGTCACTCATAAAAGTAAAGACACCCCAGGCACGACACCTTTTAACTCGTGTGATATCGGTTATGGTAACATTGTACCTGACGTCAGAGGTGGTGGTGTATGTGGTGTTTGGAGGAAGGCAGGTTTGCTCGAAACATTATCTCAACTCAACTTAATTCAAAGTGAGTCGAGCAGATCAACTTCATATCTCAAACGCCATCACTGACGTCAGGTACACTGTTGCCAGAACCGATATCACACGTATAAGAAGGTGACTGGCCTGTGGGGGTCTTAATTTTTATGAGTGACTGTACTTGTCAATCCTTGTCTGGCTATGAATAGACGCCTGGATATGGGAGTGGGTACACATGGAGATACAGGAGTGGCTATATATATATGTGGATACAGGAGTGGCCACCTACACAACCGCTACACTGTGATCAAACCAAGTTACTATGATAGTGGTAACTGGCAACAATTATACTTTGGATTGACATACTTGTAAACAAAACTGGCCGTGTTACTCGTGTACCCATGCACTCTGAATATGGCTGTCATGGTATACACACTTCCTACAGAGGATTGATTGATTGATTGATTGATATTAGGCGCCGCAACAGCGAGGTCATATAGCAACAAAAAAAGGTGATAGAGAAGTGTGACAGTTACTACAGAGCAAGAAGGTTTCATGAACATTGTCGTTGAAAATTCACTTTGGTATGATGAGGTGAAAACGGATTGGTGGGATGAAGAGTCAGACCAGATGTGGAAACACTGCATCGCAAACAACAATATTTTTTGTGCTTTAACGCGGGCAGGCGAATGGGTGATGCAAAATGTGTTTATCATCAAAAATTCTCGTGCTTCCATGGAGACCTAAGGCAGAAATGTGTTGGAAAAACTTACAGCAGGTAAGTCTTACTCTACTTTGTACACTGGGAATCCAAAATGTGTATCTAGACTTGCTTCGAATAGCCTGATCGAGTATTTAGCGAGCTCAAGCAAATATGAAACAGGACAAGCGTTGTAATTGGTTCACAAGTATGTCCAACTATTCGAAACTTCAACAAGACCTGGATACAAATTTTGGATTGCGAGTGTACCTCTAAGTTAGTACTGTACCAACAATTTATATTATACGAAGAGCTGTTAACCAGTTTGATTTCAATACAGTATATTTCATAAACATTTATTGTTTTATATAGAAACTCTCTTCATCGTAAGTTATACAAGAGTAATAATACAACATAATTATTATTGTATATTTCATTGGTGGTGTGTTAAGGCCTCCATAGACTATCAATGATACCTGTACAAACTGGGTGGTTGTACAGGTATAACCGTGGTGTGTGTGTGGGTGTGAATCTTTCGTTTGCGTGCTTACAAACCACTACCAACCACTGTGGAATCGACACTTATTAGTCTTCACAAGTACACTCGTGATACATAATTTCTGACCAGAGTGTGAGGAGCAGAAAGCTTCGAATCGCCTGGTATTGCTCATTTCCCCACCCAGTACACCTATAGAGGCTGAGTTCGAATGCAGGGTGTGTGTTTTTTTTTTTTTTTTTTTTTTTTTTTTAATTCATTGCGCCGTAGCGTCAGTCAATAGGCAGACAACAGTACACAAGGGTAGGCGGGAATCACAAGAACCCAATGACCACACACACACACAAGCACACACACACACATCACGAAAACAGGGTGTGTGTGTGTGTGTGTGTGGTGCCTGCCGTTCGTCTCTGGTCAGGTTTTACGTATCACGAGTGTACATACATCATTAGACAACATGTAAAGGTTTGTACTTCAATATCATGTTTCATTTATTTATTCATGTAGGGTTATTGGTGGTTTAGAAGTTAATGAATGACCCTGTGATAGTATATGACATCTGGAGGCTTCTGATTCCTCCTGACCATGCCATGAAACAAGCTCCATCCATATAGGTGTGTGTGTGTGTCTGTGTGTATGTGTGTGTCTGTGGAGGCTTCTGATTCCTCCTGACCACTCCATGAAACAAGCTCCATCCATATAGCTGTGTGTGTCTGTGTGTATGTGTGTGGAGGCTTCTGATTCCTCCTGACCACTCCATGAAACAAGCTCCATCCATATAGGTGTGTGTGTGTCTGTGTGTATGTGTGTGTGTGTGTGTTTCGTGGCAATATTTGAAAGACTCGTATAACTCCAATATTCTAACTACATCACAGGGTCTACATTAGAGTGCCTTGATTCCTCCAAAGTATGCCCGGAAACAGGGCCATATGGACAAAAATAATGGTGGTCTGTTGCTTGGAATAGTTTGAAGGAATCAGTTACTCCAGATTAATTAACCGACAGTCGTTAGAATGCCTTGTGTAAATAGCAGGTTATTATTATTATTGTTATTATTATTATTATTATTAGGAAATAGAAGGAACGGGAGGAAATAGAAGGAAAGGAAGGAAATAGAAGGAAAGGAGGGAAATAGAATGAAAGGAAGGAAAGGAAGGAAAGGGAGGAAATAGAAGGAAAGGAAGGAAATAGAAGGAAAGGAGTGAAATAGAATAAAAGGAGGGAAATAGAAGGAAAGGGAGGAAAGGAAGGAAATAGAAGGAAAGGAAGGAAACAGAAGGAAAAGAAGGAAATAGAAGGAAAGGAAGGAAATAGATGGAAAGGAGGGATATATAAAGAAAGGATGGAAATAGAAGGAAAGGAAGTAAATAGAAGGAACGGGAGGAAATAGAAGGAAATAAGAGGAGAGGGAGGAAAGGAGGGAAATGGAAAGAAAGGGAGGAAATAGAAAGAAAGGAAGGAAATAGAGAGAAAGGAAGGAAATAGAAAGAAAGGAAGGAAATAGAAAGGGTGGAAACAGAAGGAAAGGAAGGAAATAGATGGAAAGGAGGGAAATGGAAGGAAAGGCAGGAAATAGAAGGAAAGGAGGGAAAGAGAAGGAAAGGAAGGAAATACAAGGAAATGAAGGAAATACAAGGAAATGAAGGAAATAGAAAGAAAGGAGGGAAATAGAGAGAAAGGAAGGAAATAGAAGGAAAGGAGGGAAATAGAAGGAAAGGAGGGAAATAGAGAGAAAAGAAGGAAATAGAAGGAAATAGAGGGAAAGGGAGGAAATAGAAAGAAAGGAGGGAAAGAGAAAGTAAGGAAGGAAATAGAAGGAAAGGGAGGAAATAGAAGGAAAGGGAGGAAAAAGAAGGAAATAGAAGGAAAAGGAGGAAATAGAATGAAAGGGGGAAATAGAAGGAAAGGAAGGAAATAA
>JAWQEG010005689.1:37500-41061 GCA_033782935.1 Petrolisthes cinctipes
TTGTGCCACGTATGTATCCACCCTGACACACACACACACACACACACACACAGAGGGAGGAAAGGTGGGGAAGAGATTATTATTATTATTATTATTATTATTATTATTATTATTATTTTGTTAATGTATCTCTCTCTCTCTCTCTCTCTCTCTCTCTCTCTCTCTCTCTCTCTCTCTCTCTCTCTCTCTCTCTCTCTCTCTCTCTCTCTCTCTCTCTCTCTCTCTCTCTCTCTCTCTCTCTCTCTCTCTCTCTCTCTAATGTTTGGGGTGTGTGTTTTCTTTATATATATATGTATGTTCTCTCTCTCTCTCTCTCTCTCTCTCTCTCTCTCTCTCTCTCTCTCTCTCTCTCTCTCTCTCTCTCTCTCTCTCTCTCTCTCATGTTTGGGGGGGTGTGGTTTCTTTATATATGTGTATGTTCTCTCTCTCTCTCTCTCTCTCTCTCTCTCTCTCTCTCTCTCTCTCTCTCTCTCTCTCTCTCTCTCTCTCTCTCTCTAATGTTTGGGGTGTGTGTTTTCTTTATATATATGTATGTTCTCTCTCTCTCTCTCTCTCTCTCTCTCTCTCTCTCTCTCTCTCTCTCTCTCTCTCTCTCTCTCTCTCTCTCTCTCTCTCTCTCTAATGTTTGGGGTGTGTGTTTTCTTTATATATATGTATGTATGTATGTGTGTGTATAAAGAGAGATTATAGTTATTCGTTTTTTACCATGAAATATAATTATGTTCTTGAATACAGCCTTATAATTTACTAAAATTTACCAAAAACTTATTAAACTTACTAAAAACTCACCAGAACTTACTAAAACTTACCAGAACTTATTAAAACTTATTAAGACTTATTCAAACTTACCAAAACTTACAAAAACTTATTAAAAACTTACTAAAATTTACAAAAACTTACTAAAACTTACTAAAACTTATTAAGATTTATTTAAACTTACTAAACTTACAAAAACTTATTAAAAACTTACAAAAACTTACAAAAACTTATTAAAAACTTACAAAAACTTACAAAAACTTAATAAAAACTTACAAAAACTTATTAAAAACTTACTAAAACTTACAAAAACTTACTAAAAACTTAATAAAAACTTACCACATTAATATTTAAGGTGAGTTCCCATTTTTTTTCGTTGCCAATTCCAGCATTATTTATCAAAACATTTACTGGGCCTAAATTTTCTTCAGCTGCGTCCCAGGCTCCTAAAAAAAAAAAAAAAAAAAAAAAAATATTATTGTATATTTTTTTTATTTTGTTGTTTGTTTGTTTGTTTGTTTGTTTGTTTGTTTGTTTGTTTGTTTTTGTTTGTTGTTATTTATTTTTTTGTGTTTGTTGTTTATTTGTTTGTTTTTTGTTTATTATGTCTATATTTTTATTTTTTTGTTTATTTGTGTTTGCTTGTTGTTGTTGTTGTTGTTTATCAGTGATTGTTGTTGTTTATTTGTGTTTGTTTATTGTTTTTGTTGTTGTTTATTAGTGTTTGCTTGTTGTTGTTGTTGTTTATTTGTGTTTGCTTGTTGTTTTTGTTGTTGTTTATTAGTGTTTGTTTGTTGTTGTTGTTTATTTGTGTTTGCTTGTTGTTGTTGTTTATTGTTTTTGTTGTTGTTTATTTGTGTTTGCTTGTTGTTGTTGTTGTTGTTGTTGTTTATTTGTGTTTGTTTGTTGCTGCTGTTGTTGTAATTATATTAACTAGATGTTGTTTATCTGTGTTGTTTATTATTTATTTTTTATCAGAGTTTGTTTACATCTCTGTGAGTGAGTGAGGAGAGGTGTCAAGTGGTTACCTCTCACTCTCTCTCTCTCTCTCTCTCTCTTCTCTCTCTCTCTCTCTCTCTCTCTCTCTCTCTCTCTCTCTTTTTGTAACCTAAATAGAGTGCATATTCTCTCTCTCTCTCTCTCTCTCTCTCTCTCTCTCTCTCTCTCTCTCTCTCTCTCTCTTTTTGTAACCTAAATAGAGTGCATATTCTCTCTCTCTCTCTCTCTCTCTCTCTCTCTCTCTCTCTCTCTCTCTCTCTCTCTCTCTCTCTCTCTCTCTCTCTCTCTCTCTTTGTAACCTAAATAGAGTGCATATTCTCTCTCTCTCTCTCTCTCTCTCTCTCTCTTTTTGTAACCTAAATAGAGTGCATATTCTCTCTCTCTCTCTCTCTCTCTCTCTCTCTCTCTCTCTCTCTCTCTCTCTCTCTCTCTCTCTCTCTCTCTCTCTCTCTTTTAGTAACCTAAATAGAGTGCATATTCTCTCTCTCTCTCTCTCTCTCTCTCTCTCTCTCTCTCTCTCTCTCTCTCTCTCTCTCTCTCTCCTTGGTAACCTAAATAGAGTGCAAATTCTGTCTGTCTGTCCCTCTCTGTCTCTCTCTCACACACACACTCTCTCTTTACATATATATAAAAAGAGAGAGATAGAGAAAGACAGATAGATAGATAGATAAATAGACAGATAAATAAATAAATAGATAGACAGATAAATACACAAATAATGAACAAACATTTAAATAAACAGAATAAACATATATATATATCAATAAATACATACACAAATAACACACATACATACATACATACATACACTCCTTACCTTTAAAATCCTCGTCTTGGGTAACATCACATTTTGCAAACATAACTTTATCACATCCATGTTTGGCTTGTAATTCCTGTACTGTTTCTTGTCCTGTTTGATGTCGATGTCAGCCACACACACCTGTACGAGGAGAGAGGTCAGAGGTCAGGAAATAAGGTCACAGGAAGGGTCAAAAGTTATGAATGAATGAATGCGGTTAAGAGGTCAAATCTCCTTAAACAAAAACAACAACAATAACAAAACAACAACAATATCAAAACAACAACAACAACAATAACAAAACAACAACAATATCAAAACAACAACAACAATAACAAAACAACAACAATATCAAAACAACAACAATAACAAAACAACAACAATATCAAAACAATAACAACAACAACACAATAACAACAACAACAGGCCACCACCAACATTATGTTTGTCCATTCATCTGTGTGTTTGTTGTGCGTTTGTTTTTTGTTTCGTGTTTGTTTGTGTTTGTTGTTTGTTGTGATTGTTTGCTTGTTTGTTTCGTGTTTGTTGGTGTGTTTATTTATTTGTTTGTTTCGTATTTGTTTGTTTGTTTGTTCCGCGTTTGTTTGTTTAATTGTTTCGTGTTTGTTTGTTTGTTTGTTCCGTGATTGTTTGTTTGTTTGTTTCGTGTTTGTTTGTTTGTTTGTTTCGTGTTTGTTTGTTTGTTTGTTTGTTGTGTGATTGTTTGTTTCGTGTGTGTTTGTTTGTGTGATTGTGTTTTTTTTCGTGTTTGTTTGTGTGTTTGTTTCATCATCTCTCTCTCTCTCTCTCTCTCTCTCTCTCTCTCTCTCTCTCTCTCTCTCTCTCTCTCTCTCTCTCTCTCTCTCTCTCTCTCTCTCTCTCTCTCGAGACAACCACCTTGCCGTCGGTGAGAGAGCTTGTGTGATCTGTTTGAATTTTGCTAGCTATGCTGGGGGACATTTAGTCCAGTTGGGTTACCCGTGCCAGAAAGGTAGCGTTATTAGGAT